>DWTW01001404.1:0-12710 GCA_018246275.1 Papilio slateri
GCTGTGAACCCTTTCCTTTATATAGAGGGACGATGACAGCTTTACACCAGTCTTCTGGTACTAGTCCATGTCTCCAACATATATTGAACATGACCCACAGCAGGCTTGCAACTAAACCTTCTCCAGCTCTCAGCATTTCAAGGGAAATTCTGTCATACCCGGGTGCTTTACCCAATTTCATTCTTTTCATCGCAATCAAAATTTCATTCAAACTTATCTCACATTCTAACTCCTTTTCTTCAATTGTATCTGCCGTGTTTGATACCGATACCTCTTCACATTCAAACAAACTTTCAAAATGGGATATTTCACCTTTTCCACCTCTTCAGACTCGAAACCTCATCATTCAGAATGTCCTCATTCTCATCATGTATAACATTCATTCTCGATTGACCTTCCTCTGGCAATTTTGACAAATTTCCAAAACATTTTTATATTTGCGTCTCAAACAAGCTTTTTTCATAAATTAACTAAAAGATTAATAGCAGATAAGTGATTGTCAACACATGTTTCTCAGCATTGCTTTCCTATAAATTTCTTATTTTATCTAACTCATCCATTGGGAGACATTTGAGACTTTAGGAGGCTCATGATGAAAATCACAACAGGTTTCTATTTTTTTATTTCCAAGCTAAAATTTTATAGTAATTCCGAAACTTCCCTATATGCCAAGAACTCAAAACCGATGGGAGGGTTAAAAAGTTAACAGTGGTACAGTCCGCAACAACATCTGTTGCATGAATGGGTTGGCTCGCCCTGTTAAATACCACATCACAGAAGATAGACATAAAGTAGAAGTATTCTGCGTTTCATCTGATGTATGATGTGCCAGGGGCCTAATTCTATTCCTCTTCCCCTTTCCATTAATTTCTAATAAGGTAAAGATGGGAAGGAAAAGGTGATTTGATGGCAGAGGGGATAAATAGGAAAAGGAAATATCATTCTTCTGTTTGTCCCCTCCTCTTTCTATTAAAGGTAGGCAATGCATCTGTGACTCATTTGATTGTTGTTGATGTCTACGAGTAGCGGTCGGTTCTTCCATAAAAAAAAACTGGAGACAATAATATTATTTGCATCTGAAGACATTCAATAGTTTAAAAACGGATTTAATGAATGTTGCCTAATTACTTTACCCAATAAGAAAATTGTCACAATATCTGTTTTAATTTTTTAAGAAATTACTTCACACACACAAGGATTTTAATTACATACTTTAACGTCCTTGTCGGCGACTTGATAGAGCTTCTCGAAATGATCTAATCCTAATGTCGATCGTCTATCTGAGCTTGGTACAAATGTGTTGTTTATAAATCGTCTGAAAATAGAGCTTTTTCCAACACCATATTCACCACACAAAATAACTTTGAGCACTGGTGTTTTTACAATAGCCATTGATATTAACTTATTTTAAACGTGTTAATTTTATGTAGCTAAACGAGAAAATGTTTTTGAATTAGAACATTATCATTAAGGAGCTTTTTGTTATAAAAGAGATATAAAACATTTTATTTTGTAGATAAGGAAATGTCCAATCAAAGATATTAAGATTTTTAGGCATAAATTTTAGATATAATAATTACGATAAGACATTAAGTTACTGTCATACTCAATACTCATTGACTTTTGGTTTTTAGCCATTGCCAGATTTTGTACTTGTGATATAAGGCTTTACAAATAAGATATATATTTTTTTTCGTAAAAGGGGATGGAGTGAAAAGTATATGCATTATAATTTAAAAATAAATAGTCCAATGGCCCAATGGGACTATTTGAATACTAGGTTTAAATTACTCCATTAAATGCAGGCACAGCAAGGCTGCAGACACAGCCCGAGATCACTCTTACGAGTTTTATGATTATAATATATGTCTATTATTATTTATAATCAATAATTTACAAGATATTTTGCATGAGCAAATTTTTACAAATGCATCAAATTGTACTGTCACTGTCATTGTCATTGATCAATAACCGCTATAGATTCATAGAAGCTGACTGATGACATCTCTTGCTTTTCATGTTTTATGGCTGATGCAAAGCAAATTGCAAATAATTGTCAATCCCGAATTCCCGATTGGCCATAGTTAGACTAAGACCCAACAAAAGCTGATTTTATGAACTCTTCTTTGCACTGAATCTATTTGTTCCTTATGTGACAAAATTATAGATTAGAATTGTTTACATACATAAATGAATCAGATTATAATTATTTATTAAACTTTATTATGGATGTACAAACATCTCATTTGGCAGCGGCCTTAATGTCAACAACAAACGCATTTAATAACAATGTTACTTCAGAAATAATACAAACCGGGTCTAACAGCGGACAAGATGAAAATAAAAATGAAAAGCCGAGTGAATCAAACAAAGAACCCTGTGAAGAAGAGAAAGAAGAGACTGGTAGTGGTGATGAATTTTCAGACGAGGTATTGTTTTCTTCATCTTTCTTTCTTTCTCTATATATCTGTAAAGCGTAATAATCTAGTAGTGGACATTTGTAAATATTGTTTATATTCCACTTCCAGGAATCTGAAGCACAACCTGGCAACAAGTCTATGCCTGGAAGAGGTGTAACCTTACAAATGCTTCTGGAGGAAAAAATGTTAGTTCCTGGCACAGCTGCAATGACAATAGAATATTTGGTATGTACTCCATTTTTGTAAACATAAGAACAGACATTGTATTATATGTTTAAATATATATACATGTCTTCATGTCATGGTACACCAAGACATGATGTATACATTTGCTCATTTGTTGCAGTAACACCTTGCTGCCAAGTATTTATTGATTTCTTATTGACCTTTTGTAGAAATTCCTTGAGGTATTTGTATATTCAAGTTTTTAAAACAGACTTCTGTACCATGATTTAGTTTCGTCTTTTGACCTATATGTGATTATGATAATGTAAATTGTTCTATGTAGTATGCTTAGTGCTTATTTATTGGTTAAAAAAATTGGTTTAGAGCTTATATTTTTTTAATTGTTATTTTTAGGGTCAAAAATTTGTAGGTGATTTGCAAGCAGATGGAAAAATAAAATCCCATGAAACTGAAACCATTTTTTGTTCACCCTCTGCATGGGCAATACATTGTAAAAGAATTATAAATCCGGACAAAAGATCAGGATGCGGATGGGCATCAGTAAAATACAGAGGGAAGAAATTGGACACTATCAAAGCTACATATCTTCGAAGGAAGCAGCTGCAGAGAGAAAATATGCACTCTGATGGTATGTATCATTTGTCATTTGTTAAAAACTAATATAAACTATATTAGTATATTATATTAGTTTTTAACTCAGGTTGCAAAAAATGATATTCTTCATGGAGATTGTTGTTAGATCCATAGGTATACCCACGGGGTGAGCATTTGTTGTGTAATCTATGGAATGATATAGTGGGAGGCCTTCACTACCGTCGGTATTTGCGGGAAGAATAACACTCGGAGTCCAGTTTTGTAATGTGAATATTTCATAATATTTAATAAAAAATAAAATTAATAGTTAATCACCATGAGAGTGAGTGAGAAGTGTTTTTCTCTGTCACACATTCTTGCGTGTTCTGCACAGAGATAGCAATTTGCTGTTTATGACCTCCGATTATATAAATACTTTAATAAGTGGTAAATTTATTTCTATTTATTTACAGAGGAGAATGAAATGGAGGTTGAAAGTCCACCGGAGCCTCCACCACAAAGGACTGTTATGAAACACAACACTGTTCCGAACAGGATGATGCAGCAGTAATATTTTTGCTCTAAAACTTATATCACTTACACAATCGTTTCAGTATTTTTAAAATTATTTTTTTTTATTTTAGTGATGCCAATATGTTAATAGAAGCTGTATCATTCTCCACAGCTGGGAAAGTTCAGCCTTTCTTGGTCTCAGTCAGTTCCAATGCTTCCCTTGTTCTTGATCTTCACTGTCACTTGAAGAAGGAAGAAGTTCATGGTTATTTAGCTGGAACATGGGATTTGAACAGTCATAGTATGTATATAATAAAAATGATTGACTATTTGATGTACACATAAACTTTATTTACAAAAATAAGCATGTTTGCTTATTTTTGTGCCTTGTCCCATTTGGGATAGGCAGAGATATAGCTATCTCTATTTTCTTTTCACATTATGTGATAGAAGATGAGCTTGATGCTCTAACTAAATTACTAATATATCACTGGATTGGCATAAGATATTGTTGAAATTTAACATGTACTTGAAGTATTGTACCAATTTATCGTATTATAATTTTAAATATTTTCAGCTGTCATGATTACTCACACATTCCCTTGCTTGAAAAGTAAGACTGATCCCAGACCCAAAGTACTGATCGAAATTGAGATCCAAATGGAAATGGAAAGACTTGGACTAACATTATTGGGGTGGTATCACTCACATCCAACAAATCCTGCCATGCCAAGTCTAAGAGACTGTGATAATCAACTGGAATATCAGATTAAAATGAGGGGTCCATCTGAAATATCATATGTACCTTGTATTGGCGTTATATGCTGTAAGTAAAGTCAAACATAACTATTCAAGTTATATTTATTATTTTGAGCACTTAACCCTCATTTTTTTCACAGCTCCTTATAATCCCGAAAGTCCTGTTCTGGAATCATCGTTAACATTTTTTTGGGTGATGCCGCCGCCGGAACAGCGACCCACAGAATATCCTCGACCTTTATTTCTTCAATATAACATGATTCACGACAGTCACTTGTCACCACATGCAATGGAACAAATTAAAAAAACAATTAAGTATTACTTTAACTATGCAGATGAAACCTTCATTAAGTTTAAAGAAAATTACAAACCCGATATAACATATTTAGACAAGTTAAAATGTACCTTAACACCCAAATTTCCACGAGAGCAAAGTGATGGCTTGTTATGGCATTTCATTCGTGATGAATTGGGTTGTTCATCAGAACAAGATGAGAAAATAGATTTGGATGCTCTTTTAGCTGTTCCCCAACCAATTCCACCGCCTAAGACTACCCAATCCACATCGCTGCCTAATTTCCCTTCTGTTAGTACTCTCCAACAGATGGTCAGTCGCCCGGCAGGTGTTCCTCCTATCAACGTATCATCAGGCATAGGTTCAATATCTCCTCATAAATTTGAAGCTCCTCAATTAAATATTCCTGTATTACCGACATCATCAAAATCATCGAAATCGAGTACGTCATCATTGTCATCTGCATACCCTACTGGTTTAGACATGTTGACAAGCATGGCTTTAGGATTAGGGTCCGCGAATATGCCCCTACCTTTAGGTGCCAGTAGCTTAGAAAGCTTAGCTGCAGCGAATAGTATGCTGACAGGACTAGCGCCTGGAATGTCATCAAACTTAGCAGCGAGTCTGTCAAGTAGCAAGTTATCGGATCCACCATCTTACGCTGCGTCTTTACAGAATCTAACAAGCATGGCAGCCTATGAGAAAACGTCTACTAGTACTTCAACAAGCAATACTACTTCGACTGCACCAATTCCAGCTAGTATTGCTTCTAGCCTCATGATGAGCAGTGCTGATATTGCCAATGCACTATTTTCGGCGAGCAAATATTCTAGTGCCGGTATATTGGGCATTCCAGATCCGATGTCTAAGTCAACTTTAGCCGCCAATAACATGTTCCTAACGCCATCTTTGCTCAAAATGCAGGAGTCTCTATTAAAACCTCTCGCAAATAGCAGTCCAATTTCCTCAAAAGTTGGCTTAGATCAGAATGTGTTGATGAAATCTCCACATGATTTATTGAAAAGCAGTAAAGATTATCTACCTCCAGACTTTGGCAGTATCGGAAAAGGTAAAATGGAAAGTTCGTTGGACACAGGAAAACATGCAGAAAATAGTTCATCAAAAGTTGATTCATCTAAACCCATTGCTTTAACTTCAGACACTTCAGCGACTGATTTTAGTATGCCGTCACGTGTTGGCGGGGAATCATTTTTAAATCAAATGTTAGAGTTAACTAAAAAAACTACAATGTCGGATTACATGTCAGATTATAGCCAGCCGTTGAAATTGACAGAAGAGGAAGCGCCGAATGCGTCACAATCGAGTCATTCATACTCAAATACATCTAGCATTGTAGACACCATAGCGCAGGTGGCATTGGGAAATTACTCTAAGACGGACGACGTTATGGACTATACAAAAGGACAAGACTATAGCACGACTAAAAATTCTGCGAATGACAACTAAAATTAGTATAACACGGTATTTTTATAGCATTACTAAATTGCATTTATCTGATCTGGAGTTTTAGACTGATAATATTAAAACGTCGTCAAAACGATTTATTTAAGAAGTTTAAAAGTAATATTGTCATAGATGTGTAGATGCGGGTAGTCGTCTTAGTATTGTATTGATCATAGTTGGTAGGTTTAAAATATGAAATATTAGTAATAAGTTAAACTTTATGTAAGAGGTATTAATTTATGAACATTATTGACTTTTTATATAAATCTGACAAACTAAAAAATATTTAACTATAGTTAGTTATACGTTTCCGATATCGAATGTCAAATTCTCTCTATTTCGAGCGACACTTTTTACATTTTTCTAATGGGCTATTTATTTATATTCCAAAAGAAATGATTTAATCATCTCAAAGATCTTTTTGGGGATATGTATATCTAAAAATGTTTATAGAAATACAGTTTTATTATTTATATGTATGTTCGTTCTATTGATACATAAATAAGAAATGCTCCGCTCTCTTACTTTCTCTTATGTGACGTAGTCAGCAAACGAACATATTTTCTGTTCGTTCGTCTTTGATAAGCATTTGCCTGTACACAAATAGATATTTGGGAAATTAAGATAAACCTTAGACTTCTATTTTACGTAGGAAGTATTTTTATATTAATATTATGTGTTATAAATTTAACATAAGTTTAATTAAATAAAGTATGTTAAGGAGATATACGCATCATACGTATATTTGCGTAAACTTTGGTTATAAGCCATTATTATATTTCTAATAGGTGATTAGGGTTTTTAATAAGACCACTAAGCATTTTAATTCTGGTTTATTATATATTTTAGCCTGAATTTTAAATCATTTTGAAGACGTATTTATTATTTGTGTTTAATGACATGGGTATTTGACAGGAAATGTGTGCAGGATAATTTATGAACTATGAATAAATTTAATTCCATTTCGCATTTGATTTCTTTTTCTAATCCTTCCTACCCGTGGGTTCGTACTGCCGAAACGAAAAATTTACAAAAAAATAAAACTTACATGCTTTCAGTTTCCTGTCAATATATAAGTTGTGTGAGCATGAGTATTTACAGCGTTACAATATTATACTAAGAGAGGTCAGTTTCATTTGATTACAGAGGTATTACCATGGTCAAAATAAATAAGATTCTTATTGCATCAGCTGCTGTATGGATGGACCGGTCGACCGTGGAATGTGGTACTTCCCCTTACAGAAAACTTAGCGTAAAGTAGAGGCGTAAGGTAGAGTTTTGTCGTTGCCCGATAAAAGTGTATATTGCACATCCACTGGTCGCCAGTCTTTCAGTAATATTTTGAAATTTAAATGCAAATGCTTGCTGCTTAAATGCAATACAAATACATTGTAAAAGTACTGCGGAATAAAAAAATGCTTCAATAGAATTACATTATTTAAAAAAGTAGGTAATTAATATTATATTGTTAAATACGATACGAATGTGTGTGTACGTGATGTGTATAATTTTGAGTCATCACTAATCGATATAGAATTTCGAGAGGGGTGTGATTAATCCACAGTTTGATAATGGCTATTGTTTCAATGTCGATCCTTTCGATCGCTAACCAATTCGATTCATGATTGTTAATAGATAAATTTTAATCAACACTAGATAATAAGATGACGTTTGAATGATAAAAGTACTTTTCTAGCAATCAGACATTCTTATGATTAGTGTTGACTGAACGACAAATTGAGCATTGTTTTTGTGATGTACTAAAACTTTGTATATTTCTTGCAAATGATGAAGTGTCTTGTAAATTAAGTGTCGGGAACTGTGATTTATTTAAGAAGGGCTGTAAGTGAGATTTTTTTTTACACTTTTCACTAAATTATCTTTTCTTGGTGTGGTTCTTGTTGCGTTTTGCCTGAAGAGTACTTTTTTGTTATTTTGCGAGATCGCACTTAAGGCCCATTTACTTATCCTTTCTATTTACAGTTTGAATTCTTACATTACAACATTTTTCTTAGAACTTTGGGGTTTTACTTGAAGAAAAAGTTTACTTATTTAGCATAATTGTTCTAAAATTTCACTGTTAAAAAATCGGTTATCATCCTCTGCTATAAGTTGTTCATTTAAGCGTTACGTTATGACACATACAAATAAAATAAACATTATACAAATAATTGTTTACGTGTTTCAATTGAGCTTTGTTATATTTTGCATTACTTTTATCATTAAAATTAATACGGCGTGTTCTTGAATCGACTTAAACTTGAATAAAATAAGATTTGTCCTTTAGATTATTTCAAGTTATTGAACAATGACACCAGATATAAGAAAATATTCTTTTTCGGCGTTCAATATGCTATCGGAGTTATGTGTTTCATTTTTCAGAGCCGTAGGTAATGGCAACAACTTCAGGGTTCAAAGACCTGGAAGATGAAAGCGACCAGTCGGACTCCGAATTTCAACCGCTCTACGACGACACTGATGAATTAGAGTATGTTAATTTGCCTAAAATCTTTTCATAAACCGATATATAAAATGAACTATTTTGAATGCACCCAATTTTTGACACAAAAAATAGCAATCTGAATTAATATTCGGGGAAATATTCTTTGTTTCTTCCTCGAACCAGAACGCAGTAATATTTGCGCACTACTATTCGTTGAACCAACAAATGTATTATTATTTGTTTTATTAGTTTATTTATTTATAGTATGGAGCAAACATCTTTTAGTATCAAAAACGTTACTCAACTAAAAGACTAGTACGCTAAAAACTAATTACGTCTAAAATAATTAATTCTCCTGCAAATAATCATTTATAATAGTAATTGCTATTATTAACTGCAGTTATCATTTGGATCTTATAGATAACGCTACATTGCCATTACAGAGATTGATTTCTTGATTAAATAATAAATCCCCTTTCCATTGAAATATAAGTGGCTTATAAAATGATTTCATTATATTTTCACGAACAAATAATTCGCTGCCATACATTTGTAAATTGAAACATTGTTGCATTTTAAGCGCTGCCTTTACTTCCGCAAAAGTACATCTTTTGGTGTGTGTGGTAACGAGAGAGGGTTGTATTATTTTGTATCCTATTAGATAACCACGTGTCACGTCATCGGCGCCAGATGTTATTGTAAACCGCCTTTGCCTCACAATCGTTTATCGGAAAATAGGAGTGAACTATTTTCTTTTGGAGTGAAACTCAAGATCCGTAGCGGTACCTATATAAATATGTAAAATCTCATCTCTTATTACATCACATGATCAGACGTAGACAGACTACAATCAGAACATTGTTGACAAGTAGATGGGTTCTTAACTCCCCGTTTTATCTGATGAGTGAGGAGCCACAAGCCCCTCCCCTGCCTTCCCCTTTTCCTTCTCTACTTCCTTTATCTTACACAGATCCAGGCAATACATTTATAATTTTTTTGATCGTTGCGGTTGTCGATGAGTGGCGGTGGTAACATAACATAAAGTGAGCCGCTTGATTTTGTTGTTTAGTTCTGTGGCTACTAAGTACCATAATAGTTAGAAATTATTCTTTACTTTTTCTGGTTCTAAGGTAAGGTATCTTCATATATTTCAATTAAAATACAAACATGTCTACTGTTATTTACTAATATTATTGTGGTTTTTGTACAGTCAAAGAGCAGCGCAAGAAACAAAAGGATGGAATCTATTTCGGGAGATCCCTGTAAAAAAACAAAGTGGTTCTATGGCATCGACGGAATGGATCGATGTAAGCATGAAGATATTCAAGGTCCTAGCATATATTTTCACCTTTGCGGCGGTTTTGGGATCAGCGGTCATAGCGAAAGGCAATTTGTTATTCATAACATCGCAACTGAAGAAAGGACGTCACGTTAGCCATTGCAATAGAGCGCTAGGTAATTGACATATGAGCATTTCATTGTACTATTCTAATAAATTGTTTTAAATTCGTGGTTACTTTTTAGCTCTAGATAAACAGTTTCTAGCAGTTCTTCCGCTAGAAGAGAGAGTAACGTGGCTATGGGCTGTACTGATTGTGTTCGGCGTACCCGAATTAGGCATGTTCTTCAGATCCGTAAGGATTTGCTTTTTCAAAACTGCCAGAAAGCCGAGTAGATTGCAGTTTATCATTGTAAGTTATCGATAAAGTAAACATTAGCATTAGATATTGCATAATCAAGAAAGCTTCGTGTTCGACCCGATGAAACTTAATCAAAATTAGATAAATATTTTGACAAATATCCTATAATGAAAAAATATGCTCATGAAACTTATATGTATCAGCAACTATGTTTTTTATACCATAAAAGGACGACATTTGTAAGAGTAGGGTAGATAGAGATAATAAGCTATATTATGTCTACCGTGCGTTCACCGTATATGTGACAGGTCCCATTTGTGGTCAATTCTGGGTCTGCGCAGCGCGTTTCAGCAAATGATTGTTTATGGTTGCGATACATGTTTGCTGGTCGGACACCGACCTTCACATTACAAGGGGGAAGTTAAGTCATAGGGTAAGCACGACTTATGAAGTAATCAAAATAATTGAACACATTATTTTCAGGCTTTCCTAGTAGAGACGTTGCATACCGCCGGTGTTGCTATATTAATCCTGATTATCTTACCTGAATTGGACGTCGTAAAAGGAGCTATGTTGTTAAATTCACTCTGCTTCGTCCCCGGAGTACTTAACGCATTAACTAGAGACAGTACCGAAAGTTGGTATATAGTAAAGCTTATTTTAGATGTATTTGCGATTTCCGCACAAGGAACTGCATTCGTCGTTTGGCCACTTTTAGATGGTACCCCAGCTCTGTGGGCCATACCAGCAGCATGTTTTTGTATCTCGCTCGGGTGGTGGGAGAATTACGTGGACATTACAGAAAACAAAACATCTTGTACGTACTCATCTTAAAGTAACTATGTACAATAATATTAAGTGTTAATATGTCGTTGAATTATATAATTTTATTTTTAGTAATTTTCTACTACTTATGCGAGTTAAAACTAACGCTCAAGAAAACCAGATATTATACGCAGAGATTTCTCTCTCTATGGAAGATTTGCGTTTTTATGGTGTGCATTATAATTTCATTGCACGTTCAAAATGACAATCCTTTCGTCATCTTTACGTCTATCAGCGACGCTTTCGGTCCGCGCAACTACAGTGTGTATGAAGTAAGTATAATAATATAATAATTGTCTAGATAAAATGAACTTATTAACTGAACTTTAGAGAAGTCTAGGAAGAATATAAAATTAAGATCGTTTTGCGTGCGCTATTTTCAAAAAGTTCGATGTTCAAATTCAAAAAGTTTGTACTAATTTGACTTTTAGGTCATAAAAGATAATTAATTTAAAAAATCAGATGTTTAGAAATTTAGCCATGGTCGTTAAATAAGACTAAATGTCATAAGACAATGAAGGCCTGTCTTTTAATTGAATCAGATTTATTTCTATTATAGATAATAACGTATCGTTTATTTAGTTATACTTAAATTACCATTTGAAATTATAAATTAAGATAAAACAGTGATATGACCTTGTATAAAGTGACCTTCATCGGGTTAAAGGTCACCGTTGTCAGCATTTTTGAAACTAAATGCCGCTAGCGGGATTTAATCACTTTAAAAACGGCGTTGATGGTTCGATTATGTATTCATTGTATTGTTTTTAGCTCAGGGTAATAATCGAAGATGCATACGATGGCTATTTGGAATTCGATTTGAGAGAGGCAGCGTTCAATTTGCCAGTGACGTGGACATCGCCGCTGTGGGTGGCGTTGATACAAGTGGCGGCGGCGTACTTCTGTTACGCGAGCGCAAAGTTCGCCTGCAAGATACTGATACAAAATGTCAGCTTCACGTTCGCGTTGAGTCTCGTCGGACCGGTTCTAGTCAATCTGTTGATCGTATTCTGCGCAATGAGAAACGCGAATCCCTGCGCGTTTCACGGCACGATACCGGATTATTTGTTCTTTGAAATACCACCAGGTTAGCGCGATTTTGTTTTCGATATGACGATGAAACATATATTTTAGACCAGATATCTAACATATACATAAGATATCCTAAAAATAGAAACCGTTCAGCAAAGGACAACATAAATTGCTCGATTTCGTGGCACTTGGCGCTCTTTTTGTATTGTGTATGTTAGCACCAAATAATACGGTCGTTTGTATCATAATTTAATAATACAAAAAAAGGCTTATAATGAGTATAAAGTGCATTACCACTTCAAGCTTCCTAACGTCCAAGCGAATAGAACCTTAGATTCAAAATCTCACGCCAGGAATTTCAATCAATTCCAGGAATTCAGATACTCATATATTCACATGTGAGTATGTGCCCACTTATTTACATATCCACTTCTTCATATATTAATATATTCACATATCCATTTGTTCACATATTCACATACCCATTACCATAGATTAAAGACAGTTTTAAGTCACAATCTGTATTTTCATATATTCAAATCCTAACTTTAATATTATAA
>DWTW01001405.1:0-12710 GCA_018246275.1 Papilio slateri
ACAGTACCCATATGTAATAAATATGATCTCTGTGATGAATTCAGGGAAAACATTACAAACAAAGGTTCGTTTTGTAATAAGGAAATATGTTTGCGTCATTCACAATTTCTCATCCGAGTGCTTGCAGCGATTCCTAATGTAAATAAATAAAATAAATATGCGCTCACGCCTGTAACTCAGAGGGGTAGGCAGTGATCACAGATTTCCATTTGGCGCGATGGCACACCTCTCTCGCATCACCTACATCCATACCTCTACCCATTGCTCGTCGGTTACGGGAACTCCTTATATCTCCTTTCCTTATTATGTCACTAATCTGATCGATATAACTTCTGCTGGGACGTCCCCTGCGACCACAACAGTTTAGTAAAGTTTAGTCATAACATCCGTTTTTAAGCCACACTTTTCCCTTATTATTAATTTTTATCCTATAATTTAAAGTCACACCTAACATACTTCTTAAGGATAGCATCTCAACGGCATTAAATCTATTACTATGCTTCATGAAATATACGAAGGAGCAGTTTTTTTTTCTTTAGTTTCTATCCAGAAACTCTTCTTCTGTAATAATGCGTAAAGAAAAGATCTGATTCATGCAACCCATTCCTTTCCTTAAACCTGCTTGAACATCCCTCGTTCTTTCTTCTGCTTTGGTCATAACTCTTCCAATCAATATGTTTTAGTCTAAAAGAGTTTTTTTTAATGGATTTACTAGTTAATGCTCGCCACTATGACCGCATTAAATAATTGCTGCGATTGACTTACATTAAGAATTCAAAATATAAATTTCAACAATAGTAAATTTTCTAAGCAATTTAAGTAACATTATTTTTAACTAATTCATCTAAGCTAAGTTTATGCCCACGACCTCTAGTTTCATAGACCGTGCCCTAAACTATAGTATTCTGCCCTTTTACAATTCTGTCTTTCAATTAATTAAAGTGAGTGCTAGAACTAGTAGTGACTGTCAGATTAGTGGTTGGATGCATCATTCACAAATCTGCAGATACGCGTGGTTACTCGTGGTTACGTCGTGCAACTTCCTTCCTCAAACAACCGTATTGTGGAATGATCTGTCGCCAGCAGTATTTCCAAATCAATATGACTTCGGGTACTTCAAGAAGAGAGCGTACTCCTGCCTTAAAGGCCGGCAACGCCTTTGCAGTTCCTCTTGTGTTGCAGATATTCATGGGCGTCGGTGATCCCTTGGGCGACCCGCTGCGCGTATGCCTTTAAATAATAATTTTTAACTATTACAGAAATCGCGACCAAATATCATTTCTGTAAAGAAGTAGCTTTAGTATAAACATGCAAAGATTTTGACAATGTTATTCAATAGAATAAAATTTAAACAAAGCCATAATGTAATTAAAAAATAATTAGTATCAGGGTTATAGATAATTTATTAACTTTAACAGAAATTAAGAAAAAATGGCGAAGTAAGTTTAGTCTAAATTTTATCGTTATTGATATTTTTTTATTTATTTTGTTTTATATTAAAAAAATTGTTATTAATTCTGACATAATATGAATGAAAATTCTGAAATGAATGTTTATTTATTTTATTTATTATTTAATGTTGCTGGCAGTGGACTGGCAGGCGAGAATGACTTGTCCTTAAAAAAGAAAATGAAAGTTTGACAGTTATGATTGAGATTAAAATTTTATTAATTGTATTATCGTGTAAAGAATTTAACGAGGTTTATATTAAATGTAATTTAGTGATAAGGTGTGGATTTATTTTAAATTCAATACTAATTGTGTGAAAAATCGAAAAATATAGTATGTATAGTACTTAGATTTTGTGAATATCGACTGAAATATAACGATGATTGTTGAAGACGTAAAAGGCTGGTAGGAGTTAACATCAGAAAAAGATGGCGTTTATATGCTCTGCTCTCCGTGCCAAACTAGGGTGAGTTTCTGGCGTTCAATTAATATTATTGAAGGTAAGTGTCATTTTTTGAGTTAGTTGACTATGACAAAATGCATTAACTGCTTAGAAAATAATTATCAGTTCGTTCAATTTTACAGCGATAACGTAGAAAAGGCTACGTCAAGTTAGTATAGTTGTAGATTACCTTATGGTCTCGATACATTAACTATTATATAAAAGTTACTCAGTCGTTGTTTTTTTTTTAGTTTGACGCAAAAATAAGCTTGCACGAATTCTAATATATGCTATTATTTTTCCTTTACAAATAATTCAACAATGTTATTTACTATGTAGTACACGAGTTGTTCGTTTTTTGGCCAAAAGAACAAAATAATTGTTGTTATATCTATTCTAATCACGAATCAAATAAATGAACGTGTATAATAGAATTTAAAAGCTGAGAATTATAAGAATGGTGATTAGCGACATCTATTATTAACCTTTGAAATTAGTTACACTTGCAATATTCAATTAAATGCAAAGAGAAGTCACGGTCGTATGCGCAATAAAGATTACATTTTATTATTTCATATAGATGCCGCTAGAGCTTTCAAAAGAAAAACGAGATACTTATAGTTTTTACCTATACATTTATTATAGTTTTTAAATTTAAACTTTTATTAATGAATGTGTTTGTCTTCGAATAGTTTTATATTTCTGAAGGCTTCAATCCAGTGTTTTTAGGATTAAGTAAAGTTGTAAAATTCCTTACAGTGCATAATCTTAGTGTAATTAATAATTTACATGTGGCATTTTTGAACAGGGGTCGATTTTTGAAAAAGATCGGTCGAAATTAGCGATTTCAAACATTGGCTGTTAGTGCAAAAAACATACGGTGAGGTAAGACAAGTTAAATATTTTCATTTGACATATGTCGAAACGTAAGTTAAGATTTATTTTTTACTGATAGAATCGAGTGCGGAGTGATTAAAACAATCTTTTATGTTTTAATAGCTTGATTTCAAAAATAGCATTTCGAATATCAATTAATCGTTTTTGCTAGTTTTCGAGTAAAAAAGTCGAGCATTCTTTAACAAAAATCGATCCATGGTGACGTTATGTTGACAACTACAATTGACTTTGTAGAATCAACTTTAATACTATCGACCGATAGATGTCGCGATCGTAATTTTTTTATTATTAATTAGTGCCATCTATGAGCCAATAGCAAATATTTTACGTTCTTGAGTCTTTAGAGAAATTATTATATATAAATTCTTTTTTGTACCTATCGTTTATTCGAGGATAATGATTGACTTGATGTTTATGGTGATAATATCCACAGTTTGTCTTCAACCAAATTAAATAGTAAATGATGTCTAATGTACAACGAATAAGACGTAAATATCAAATGAGAACATCTATGAAGTCTAAAGTTGTCTCCCAACAACGGCCTGTCACGAATTTACCTACGGTATCTTCTTACTTATCTGACCACCACCTTAATGCCTTGTAATACGGACTAAAATGCGATAAATGCAAGAGGTAACCTAAGGGCAAATCGTGATGATGACGTGCGATTGCGCAGCGAATTGTGTCACATCACAAAGACATTATACCCTTGGTTCACACGATTATAAGCTTTATTTTGAAAGGAATAAGGTAGTGTTTAAATGTATTTATGATTGGTATAATTATAATGATCGTGCCGATGATGGGGTGCCGTTATGGTGATAGCAAAACGCACGATGCGGCTGCAGATGTTATTGTAAAATCTGATATCTTCGGTGCTTATGTTGACGTGGGATTGTTCTCGATCCGATAGCCAAAGAAATGCTTTTGAAATTTACATTTCTGTTTTATTTAAACACTCGATGTTTCAAGAGACTTGTGTGTATTTATTTCTTTTCATGCCTGGTGGCTGATTCTGCCCGACAATCTGTGAGTATGATGATATAAAATAAAATAATAGAAATTAGATGTGTAGATGTATAGAGAATACATCAACACCCAAATCGTGTGTGTTGGTGATTGTTATATATCCTATGAATACGAAAGAGGGCAGTGTCTTAGATTTCATTCATTTTCAAGTGAAATTATTAGATAACAAGTACTAGATTCCTACCTACAGCAACCATTTCCCTCGTTTGTAATTACTTTAACCATAAAATATTTGAATGGTTCACAGTGCAAAGATCCCATTCAGGCATTCGTTCCCTTTCGCAATCATTCGGTCAATTTGACAATCGCCGTCGAGTGGCCCCCTGTTTTGAAAATATTTGTCCGCTGCGGACCAAACAATTCCATCTAAGTGGACCTCGTCTCCCCCGAAAATATTATCAATTGAATAATGCATCCTGTTACCGGCCTATTATTTTTAACGTTTCACGTTTCGTCTGCTTTGTTAAGGATCCGCTTAAATTATGGGAATTTAGGAGTCTGTTTTCATATAGTAAATAAAAATAATAAAAAAAAATTAAAGATGAGGACCTAAGAAGAAGATTTCTTACACTGTATATAATGTGTCTTATCATAGCTGCTACACGTGCAGCATAACATGAGACTCTCGTGAAATGCTCTCTCGTGAATGTCTCTCGTTCACACGAGCGCATTTTTACAGCGGGCGACGAAACTATACTATGATTGTTAGTCTCGATAAATTCATTCACGAAATAAACCTTTTAATACATAGTACAAGCATACTGCTGTGACGTTATAGGATTCTGATATCATATGTATAATGTCCAAGGTTGTGGGAGTCCACTGGATAGGCGGCCAACGGGCTAACGTCCAGCAGTCGACGAATATCAGCTTAAGCGAAGACGACGCACGATGTGCACGAATACTATATTAAAATAGGACAGGGTGACGAATGTTCTAGAATCATGAAAAAGTTAAGAGTCTAAATGCCCATCTAAGATAACGAAAACGATCCATCGTAGATAACAACCAAAAAAAACTCGAGAGGAAGTAAGAAGCTAGAACAGTGTAGTTAGTGTTATTAATTTAGTACAACATTAAAATTAGTGTTAAAACTGATATTTAATATTTTTTTAGAAGAACGGGCAAAAAATTAGTGGCACTTGCGAGTCGCTTCTCTTGTACATCGGCAACGCTAACGGTATGTTTTGGCTAGAACGGTGTTTCCCAACGTGGGCCCTACGCCCTACAGGGGGGCAATTCAAAAATGGACTCGACACGACTTTAACCGATGACCGACATTCGCTCCGGGCAATTTAAATGCAATGCTAGATATCGGTGCCTAATTTAACAAAAAAAAATCGCAAATTCTTAAAAAAAATGCTGTAAATAATTATTAGGTATAATTTCGTTTGACATTACCAAAATGTCAACTGGGTGATTAGAGTGGTCAAGTAAATAAAGTCGTAAGTCAAGTGAATAAATCATTTTTTTAATGTTAAAAATTATGTATGGGATGCATAAAACTTTGGGAAAGGTTTAGGTGGGGCATGGCACAAAAAAGGTTGGAAAACACTGGGCTAGAAGGTTTGTAATTCGTAGCGATCCAAAAATAACTTTTGAGATAACCGAATACCTAGGGGTTGTCCCATAAGGTTTCCACGCTACGCTATGTTCGACTTCTAGCTG
This sequence comes from Papilio slateri, assembly GCA_018246275.1. Taxonomy (NCBI): domain Eukaryota; kingdom Metazoa; phylum Arthropoda; class Insecta; order Lepidoptera; family Papilionidae; genus Papilio; species Papilio slateri. Next base: position 5,486 of record DWTW01001405.1, read on the forward strand.
GCTGTCTTAGTTAACACGTGTTGTTCGTTTATGGCATCGATTTCAGTCACAGCTCACAGCTCCTTCAAAGTACAGCCGTCATATCCGAACCGACGAGATGTAGTCTTTCATCGAGACATCGCAAGTTGCGTTGGCGTAAGACTAAAACTATTAAAGTGTGATTGGGTCTTTCTACCTCATCCTCCGTATTCCCTAGACCTTACCCCATTATTACTTGTTTTTGTCGTTAAGTAAGTCGTAAGTTTCAACGATTTTGAAAAGTGGGCATAATGAAGCTTCCTGAGTGACAGAAGAAGGTAATGCAGTAAATCAACATGAAATAACGATCCCGCACCGTTTGTATTATGCTTCTAGTCTCTTTCCCAACGTCTTTCCTTTTTTTTCTTAACGGGTATTTTCCAAGAATTATGTTAAATGTCATTAACATTTCCTTCAGTTCAGTTGTTCACGTACTTTAATAAACTTTTGAAAACGCGTAGCCCAAAATGTATTTTGGATATACAAAGCACGAAAACATTTTTAAAACGCAGCCACTACATGTAATGAATTAATTAGATCAAAAGAAAGATATCCCAGTTCCCTCCATCGGTATACCGAGTTATCCCCTCCTGCCCTGAAACAGTAGGTTGATGTCATCTTGAGACAATACAAGTGGTGGAGCGGCCGTAAATCTATCGCGGGCACAGGTGGCGGTGTCAGGACCAGATCAAAGCGCGTCGCGGCTTAACTCCCCCCCCCCCTGTCGTCTCCGCCCCTCAAGTGCGCCCAACACCCCGCAGTCGCATGATATTTGCATACTGAAGAGCAAACCCGGCTAAATGGATTCGAATAGTGATTGAGTTGTAGAAAACGAGTTCTCGGCCAATGTACTAAGAGGGCTTGGTTCTTGTAAAATATAGTTTTTATGTTTGTTTTTTAATTGACGAAGCACGTAACCAACAATTTTCATTTTACGATTTTAACATTATTGTGGTTTTATTTTTATGCAACACGTTGCGTTAAAATTAATTGGTAATTAACAGAGTTTGAATGTAAGGAAGGGGAGGGTTCAACGCATGCTGCGTTGTGTGTCAAGTTGAATGAGGGAGTCATTATTGTTTTCAATCTATAAATGTAGAAGCAATAGAAGTTTGTTAGGGCCGTGTTTAATGGTAATCCGTAACGTCTATTACACCTTGGGGTTACGGGCGTGACTGTGTTTCGCTGGTTCGTACATGTTGAAAGGATGAATAAGGAAAGTATAACAGGGAAAATTTATATTGCAACAGTCATAGTTGGTAGGGGACGTCCTTTTTTTGTAATGTATGGAAATGCCTACGCATATCGTCCCGTGGGCAGGTCCGGCTTATGTCGCACTCGTACCGACTAAAACCTCACAATGTTCCTCCCGCGCGTGTCGACGGGGCTACGGGAACCAACTTCCTAGACCTAGACGAACTTGTATTGGTGACAAGTACCCGCAACCGACGAGTAGGTATGCGTAACGTAACGTAATCTGTGCCTTAACGATTGTGCTAGTAATTATTTATATATAGAATATACAATTTCGATTCTCATCGACCAACAATCACAAAGCGATTGCACGCTCATTGTATTCCGTTAGGCGGCATATGGTCGTCATTTCACTAATGCCAGTCGAAAACCGCAATTTGTATGGGATCGCGCCCGACGAGCAAGCTTGACCGCAACCGACGTGCCAATTCATAATTATACACTTATTATAATAAAAAAAACACCTCCCTTAATGCTGCCAGGTTTTTTTTAGATGTTTTCGTCATAAATCGACATCGCGTGATACATGCACGCTTTTTTTTTAAATCATCTAACGTACGACATACTACGTATTATGAGATAATGTTACTAGGTTATAAAGTTAAAGGACGGTTCGATGGGCGATGATTGCGTTCATATGCGTTTGTTGAAGAGTCAGCCAGTCAGAACTCAAGGTTGGCCGAAGTTAAGATGGCTGGGTGTCGTCGAAGGAGATTTAAAAGACAATAGCTGGAAACGAAAAGCCGAAAGTAGACCTACACGGAGAAATTTACTGAACCAAACCCGGGCCCACCGCGACTGAGGCTCTACCTCAGATGATGATGATGAAACAAAGTCTCTTCGCCGCGTCTATCTGAACACGATAAGCTCTGAACGGGTTTCCATCAGAGTGATTCATGAGGAAGGTTTAGGTATATAATTCATTAAGGTATTTGGTAAATTGCCTAAAATATAACAGTGTGGTACATTCGGAGATAAATACTCTTCTAAAGTGCGAAGCCCCGGTGTCTCTTGTGCTAATAATATTCTGATTTTTATACAATGAAAATGAATTTTGACAGCCACGTGAGCTAACTAATATTTTTTTGTTTATTTCGATATAGGTAGGTGTCGTTGAAACACGGTCAGGATCTAAATATCGGATTTCGTGATTTTTATTATACAATCTTATAAACACTTCGATGAGCTGCAATTTACATTAAATTATTTAATTATTGTGGTTTTATTATAAAATGTCTTCATAGAACAACAGTTCTTTATCCAGGGGTTACATACAAACCTTTGTTTTATGAATTGTTTTACGGTTAATTTTAAAGAAAGAACACGTACAACGGCACCTTTCTATTGTTCCCTTCGACATGTGATCGGGAACAGTTGCGAAAACAATTATCATTGTCGTCCACAGACACACGGGACAGTAATTTGTGGGCTATTAATATGGCTGATAGCAAATTGTTACGGGCGTTGTTAAACAAATGTCACTCGAGCGAATTAAATAATTAGGTTAGATATCATAGGTAATAACAAATGATGCCATTTTAATGAACAATAAATTAAAAAGCTCTATTGTATAATAAGTTAATGCGTTGGTTAAAAAATCTTTAGCCTGTTGCAGATGCCTATGGGTAGCGGTCACATAACATCAGATGGCCGCTTGCTCGTTTGCCACCTTTTTCCATAAAAAAAAAATCTATCGACGACATTGTCATTTATACCTCCTGCCTAGAATCGAGGAATCCAGTGATCAGAAAGGAAAAATCATTTACACGGGTTTCTATATGATCTGTGTTCTATATACCTACATGTAATATTGCATTTTACGTAAAATTTTGTTTTATTTATTTATATATGTATAAAAGGAGAAACGGATTGATTGATATATCAATTATTAACGCATAGCCGTAACTACTGGGCCTAGCGACTTCAAATTTTGCACGGAGATTTCTGTTATTACGTAGGCACTAAAAAAAGTATTTTTCTAAATTCATTCCCTAAGGGTCGAAAGTAGGGGATGAATGTTTGTATCGATAAACTACCCGTGCGAAACTGGGGCGGGTCACTAGTCATTATTAATGATTAATATTTGTAAGATAAACAAAATAACTTGTTATTAGAAATGTATCATATTTGTGTTCAATCGAAATGGATTCGAAACTTGTTATGAACGCTGAGTGGTAGTGTCGTTGACTGTACAGCAGAGGACTTGGGTTCTATTCATAGTTAAAGGAAAATATGGCCAATATGGAGCTTTAATATGAAACAATATTTATTTAAAAATAAATCAATAATCATCAAACAATATTTCTTTTGAGTAAAGGTATAACCACACAAAGGTTGGTTTGAATTTGATAAATGCTGTCATTGACATTGATACTGACTCCTGATCATAGATTATAGATGCAATACATTTGTTAAGTATAAAGTTCAAGCGACAGTCGTGTAAAAAGAACTTGTTCTCAAGTTTACAGGTTGAAGAAGTCAAACCACAGAGTATTGTAATTACGAGCATACATCGACATATTGCAAACGGGAGCAATAACAGATTAATTTCTTATAATGTTACCAATATATATTTGCGTACAAATAACTAAAGGAGCTTCTATAAATGCCCACTTTGATGTTTGGTAAGGTTGAGATTTACATGATTGCTCGTCTTCAAACGCATCATTTGAACATGTAGGTATGGTGCGGTTACAAATAATCGGATGATGGTTTTTTTGTTGAAATTACGTACACTGCTTACGGTGTGTCATTAGTGAGCAATTTGTTGAGGAAGTGGTGGAGTTTCGTGATCATTGTATCGTCACTTTTGGTGGGACCGATCCCCGCGGCCCTTTTGGTCCGTGACACGTTGTTGTTAAATGTTTGCACGCGATGCTGCTGGTAGATTAATCCGATTATATGAAGTGCAAAAGGAATAAGAACCACTTGGTGCTACTGTTAGGTGCAAGTAATCATTTATGATGAGTATGAGTCACTTTAGTTGGCAACGTGATAGAAGCTCTAGGTATGATTAGTCATGTGGGGCAAGTGTGCGCGAATTTACGATTTGAATATTCTTAAACTCTGCAATTTTCATTCGAATGAAATAACCCAAGTTAAGTAAATAGAGAAGCTGGTAAATGTACCCAGCAATGTGTAGTAAGTATACACAACGTAAAATAAAGAGATGCAGTGGAATAATTATAACGTAAACGTTAAAAAAAATAAACCATTCTACGACCTAGATGGTGACTTAGGCTTTTGTCATATTTATATACCAATTTTATTTTCAAAGAAACTCCGAGCTAATGTTGTTGTAAATTGGCATGGGTGTAATTAATATTGGCAGAAATATTCAGCGTAAATTAAGTTTCAAATTGAATTTAAGCTGTAAATTTGTTTTCCCATATCAAGCCGAGTTTCCGATTAACAACCGTTTTTTAGAGTAATTTTTCTTTATCACTAGTCAAATAGGACCGCGTATAGCTTAATAATTGTCGTGTGCCGCTAAGAATGACATTAGCTCGTTTTGCACCTTCTGTCAAAAGATAATCCTAATACTAATAACAAGTACCCAAGACAATAGACGAAAAGCGAACCTGTCGCAAAACGTAATATTTACGCTATCATTGTATGAATTATAGAAAAAGAAAATAGATAAACAGAAAAAGAACTTACAATAGACAATATAGTGGTGTGTTTGCGTTATATCGGTAGCTTTGTTTCGACTCACATAAGATATTATTAATAAATACAATTCGATAAACACAAGCAATAGAAGAAAGAGCAAGCAATGTACTAATAAATATAAATGTAGGAATGATGTTAATACACCAATGAATATGGAACGTAACGAGATCCTCTACAATCCCGGGATTAAATTCCCGTTCGCAAATCTCGTTTTTTCCCGGTAATGAAGAGGAATCAAGCTGATGAATCGAACGGTGGTCGAATGCCGAACGCCGAAAGTACGTTTGCATAGTTATTTTTTGCGATCAGTGTAAACCATATATTTATGTTGATAAGGTTTAGAGTTCCTTGTTATACTGATTGATATTAAATTTGCAGTGATTATTAAATCGACACTAATTTTGTGCAAATTGTTGTATATATTATCCATGCGGTGATATAATTTGTGTCTGTAATTTAACTCTGGCGGAGGGAAGGTTCGAACTCAAACAATGATATACGACGGGACTTAACATTGCGTTTGAAGAACGGCGAACCTAGAATGAAATAAAAAATGAGATCGTTGAAAATTTTGTTTGTTTTCCGGACACCATAGCCTGACTAAACGGATGCACACATATATGTTAATAAAGGATATATTATTTATTGTCTATGGATATAGATAGATAGCAGCAGTTCATGTTCATAGTAACAACTTCAACATTTATTTTTTTATTTTTTCAGATTAATCGTAATAGGTATATGCAGCCACAAATTTGACCACTTCCACAAGACCCCTTAATAACTTTGAAATCTTAAGGTTTTTTTATAGAAATCGAAATTAATTGTTAAAATCAATCTATTGGTGATGATAAATGCTTCGTTCCGCCTTAGAATTAACCCCCCTCCCCCAGATCACAAAGCTTCGTGGCAAATTTTCAAATCAACATGTTTTTTTAAGTCAACCTTATACTCTCTCCTCTACCCTCCTACAATGATAATTCTGGATCCACCACTATATTAATTCGTATGAATTGCTGGATGGGTTGCACTCGGGTCGATTTACCTACCATTTTTCGTTTTGTTCTATAGAACATAACTTCTATAGACCTATAGCTCAGGATGTATTTCTCTTTGTAGTTTCTGTCATTTCATCAGGGATAACTTTGTAAACTTTTATTCACAATAATTACATATATTAAAATATAATATGTAAAAAATCTTTGACAGTCCGCAATGCCAAATTTAATGACAATCAAAATTAATTATTGAATTTAAAAGTAAAAATGTATTATGTATTAAAACTCATTTATATTATATTCACCATAATTATAACCAAATCGAGCCTTGTCGAGGCACATTTATTATATAAAAAAACAATAATACTCGAAACAAATATAAAATTAATGATAGACAAATAAAATATGGAATATTAGGACATATGGTTAATAAAAGTGTCTCCTTATACGACTTGTTACAGCAATTGTCTAACAAATGGTTTATCGTGCATAATGTTACACTGCCTAAGACATTACAGCGTATATAAAAATTGATAAATCGTCTGATAAAGATAATATAGATCCCCGCAACGCGTGTATGGGGTATCAGTAGATATCATAGACACTAGATGCGATACAACGACTTTTATACGATAACTAACTTTTACTAAATCTTACATCAAATATAACGCAATAGATTTTCTTTTTGTTATAGAATAACCCAGAATGTCTGCTCCGGGAATCTTGATAAAGAACTGAATGGTTGAAACTAGTCTTTGTTTTACGAGTAAAGGATAAGCAACAACTTCACAGTGAAGTAGATATATTTCTGCGTTTCGTCTGATGAGTAAGGTGCGGAATCTACGGAAAGGCAGGCATCGTATCTATGACTCTTTCGAGGTTGCTTCTTCATTCTATTATTGTTGCCTAATATATTTTGCAATATGAGTGTATAGTGCATTGCACGTGCACAACACAACTACATCTCGGATTGATAGTGGTCGCAAGGTACAAGGGAAATTACTTAGGCACATCATATACATCATCATGAATGTGGCGCTTCCCAAGATTTTAAATTAAAATAATATCGTACTTAATGTGAAAATGCAAAAGCGGGTTTTGTAATTAAATTTCACTAAGATTCTTTTGAACTATCACAACCAAACTTAAGATTGTTTTTTTTTTTATAGAATTAGGTGACAAACGAGCAAGCGGGTCACTTGATTTTAAGTGACCGCTACCCATGGGCATAAGCAACAAGCAAATGGTCGCAGATGCGTTGCCGACCTTTTATGGACAAAGGG
>DWTW01001406.1:0-12702 GCA_018246275.1 Papilio slateri
CCCCCCCCCCCCCCCCCCCCCCCCCCCCCCCCCCCCCCCCCCCCCCCCCCCCCCCCCCCCCCCCCCCCCCCCCACGACTAAGCCATAAACAGCAATCAGGTCACAATAAAATACACTAGCAGAGTTCATCCGCGGTCACTTACACTGCCGACTTATATTTTTTTTATCACGGATCTCTTAGGTACTACAAACTTGCACGGAAGTCGTAATTATATAAATGACACTTAACTGTACAAGGGGGAAATGGGACATTATTTTGGTATTTACTTTATAATGGAAATAAAATAAATAAATTAGAGTTCCGAATGCAGAATTTTCTTAAGAAAACTTTCAGAAGTGTTTCGATTTTGAAATAAATCTAAAATAGCAGAGATACAAGGTCCAATAATAATGGGCAATCGATCAGTGATTATAATCAATTATTTTCCTGATAATGTTGGTTTCCCCTAGTAAGAAACGACCTGCATGTATTTTAAATAACTTATGACCTACCTCATGTCGTGCCAATTAAAGTTTGCAATCGCACGCGTGCATATATAATAGTTGTATGATGAATGAAAGTACAATACATTCGTGCGAGTGGCGTCGTTCATCAATGTCTGAATAGTTTATGCCAGCTACCGATTATTTATTATTATCGAATTCGCAGCCTAAATTATAATTGCATGATACTAATTGAAATGATGATACATTAATGTCTTAGACACTACACTACACCACAAACAGTACGAGTGGTACGTGTATAATGGAATAACAAGGAAGATGTATGTAAAGATGAGATATATTTGAACTGCAATAAGTCAAATATTTATTTAAACTATACTAAACATTTTTATAAATAAATGTATTGGAAGGAAATGTCCTTGACGGTCTTATACACTAGATTTTTGGTTAACATTTAGAGTATCGGAACGAAAGAGCTTGTGTACAGACACAGAGACACAGAGAGAACAGACGAGCGAGAAGGTGCTTTATATTTTAACTGAGGGGTGGGACCAACAACTAAAATGAATTAAGACCATGTCATACGGAGATCTTTGCCTACATCTTTGGGACAATGGGCAAATCTATGTATTAATACAGAACAATGTAGCATTTTATCGGCAGTGACTCGGGATGGATTAGTTATCACGTAGACTCAGGGTACTATTCTCAAACTTTGAGAAGGAATTATATCAGGCGTAGTCAGATGTAATCAATAAAGAAATTATGTTTTGTAGATTCTTACGTGAATTAACACAATACGAGCCTACCTAACGTGTCGCCGTAAAGTCTCGAGGCAGACGGCTGGCGACAGCCTGGTGGGGACATGAATCACGGCGCGTTTTCACCTAAAATAAGGGAATATTAAATCGGTTCTAAAGCCCCTTGGTCAGGGAAAACATAACTTTATAATTTCTCAATCAACGTCTTAGACAATTATCATTAAAATTAACACTTAATATAATAAACACAACAGCACGATTGTCGAGTAGTTAGGTGACGCACCATTAAAGCCTGAAACAACTTATATCTAAATAAATACTTAATATATAGTATGTGCTCACGCCCGTAACCCAGAGGGGTAGGTAGAGATCACGGATTTCCAATTGGCGCGATCCCGGCACACTTCTCTCGCTTCATCTACATCCATACATCGTGACTAAAAAAGATGTATTATTATTTCTCTACATCGCCGTCATGTCGTTAATAAAATCCCCGGTCGCAGTAACTACTTATTAATGTCCTTCTGATTATAACGTATGAAGATATCCTGGAGCGATCAATGCGGGCGGATTGGCCGGCGGCGTGCGACGCGCCATGCATCAACGCCAAGGCTTATCGCTCAAGGAGATTCAAGCCCCTTCATGAAAGACGTTCTTTCTCACACAACAAAGAGCCAAACAAACGGATCCCCTTAATGTTAAATGATTTTTGATCTTACTATCCCTATAATACAGTTTATATTTCGAAAAATTTAAATTTACTTGATAAATGAAAATATCCTAGCGACATTATAGTATAAAAAGACATGTGTATGGAAATTGTAAAATATATTTTCATCACATAACCCATTGCATAAAAACATTGATATTATGGTGCTGATATAACTAAATGAAACAGTTACATAGTTTACTCTGAATATGCTTGTTTCTAAATTAACAAAAAAAATATTCTGCGGAAAATAAAACAGTAATTCAGCATTTAAAAAAATACAATACAGTATTCTTTACAGTAAATAAGACAGGAATATCCTGAACCAAAATAAATTGTTAATCTGAGTACCAAGTATCATTGTGCTTCTAAATCTACAATAAAAGCATCATAAGACTCAACAATTCCGGACAACAATGGCGTTATGTTCATGTCTTCAACAATCGTTAAGATGGTGAAATTCCCGTAAGGTAAATGTGTATGTTAATAATGGTAACATTATATTGTTACCGAAAGCATAGATAATGATGTAATCTCCTTGTCTGCTCTGAAACGCTAAATAGATCTTTTTGAAAGGATTACTTGTTGCTTTTATAAAACAGTAAATATCATATACATGTAAAAACGGCTCATAGAAATTCGAGCGCAGGCAGACCTCCCATAAGGTGGACCAACGACCAGGTCAAGGTTGCGGAAGTTTACTCTTTGAGGGCAGCAAGGAACCGATGTTTATAACGATCCTTAGAGATGTCTACGTTAAATTATTATCCCTACGCTTCTTTCACGTTCATCTATATACTTCCTCTCTCTCTCAGATTCAGTGAATAGTGATTACCGTTATGGGTGACAAAATTGATGACTAACTGATGCAATCATACGTCCGATCTCGTGCTAATGGCCTGTGGTTGAGCGCTGGAGGTCAAGACGCGGCGACGCAGGGCCCTGATTGATGGGTAAATTCGTGTGGAAACCTTTAAAGCGGACGTCGCGTGCCGGGATGCGACCTATTGACTTTCAATCAATTCTCTGTCGCCCACGAGACGGTGAGCGTATGGACCGCACGACCCGAGTTACTGTGTAGAGAATTCGTAAATGTAAGATAACACAGGTGCATTCTATTTACTTTGTAATCGGCCTTGAACAGATGTAGTGAATATTATAAATTAGACAATGATTAAAGTTTTTAACAACTTTTGTACATTGTCTTCATCATTTGTATCAGTAGAAGCGGTTGATAAATCTCGCGATTGCTAAAAATTATCGTAAAACTGTATAAAGCTGTGCATTAGTTAGTTACTATACTAGTTAGTATAGAAAACGTTTAAAAGCGTGACGCGGCCATGTTAAATTTGTACGCGCATCCCACGCCGCCCGCTAATTAGGAAGCGCACGCGCAAGGGCGCTGCACCGCGCGCGATGCGCGCGCGACTCGCACGATTCGGACAGACAAAGAGGTCATGAAACAACAAGAAGTGGCACAAAAGAAACCGGCAATGGAACAAAAGGAACTAGCGACGAGACAAAAGAAATGTGCAGGGCGCAGTCACAATGGTACTATACCCAGTAGAAATACGAGAGGTACAGCGTTGTCTGGACGCACAAAGGGACGTTATGTTAAATAATGTTCGATTGGGAAGCCAGAAGAGCCGGTTAAAGTACAAAGCATACTTTTATCTACAAGCGTCAATTATTAATTTGACAAGTTGACCATTCTACCTTGGTTCTGGTAGTTCTAAGGATTTGTAGAGATATTTAAACTGGTTAGTAGGATGATGGTGCGACGCGCCTGACGGCACGTTATACGCCTTTCGAAAAATATAACAATGCAGCTTTACAAAGAATTATGAAAAACAAATTACTGCAAAGTGTAGCATTTGCATTCTTCGCCTAAGGACAGGTTGATACTTATTGTTGGATCAATAATTTCACGATCGCTAGGGCGCTATTCAAACTAGAATACATTAATAGACAATTGCATCGCTTCTTCAAGAACCAGTGGTACTCCGGCAATGGAAATCTTGCGAACAAACACGAATTTATAGCAGACAATAATGCGGTAAATTGTTAGAGTATTTTTACGACCCCTGCACTGGGTCGTCTTACCGCGCTAGGGTCAACAACTGAAACTACTGGTGCAGTTCAAATGACTCGAGTCTCCGCCTGAAAACTGTGCCGCTCAACCTATCGCACCGTTAAGCGTAGTTTTTATTTTAATCAATGCTTTAGTTAGATATTTTATTTGTAACAAAACCTGCACGTATATTATTGCGAATAATTTAAATATGTAATTAGCATTTAAATAGCTTTTATTTCTACGAAAATCATGCTGTAGTGAATACATAGATCTTATTTTCATATAACTAAAAGAGAACGGAGTAGAATTTGCGTATTTAAAAAGATAACTGCCGAGACTTACCGAAATAGCGTCGACGAAGACAATACGGCTGCGATTATAATGGGCGCGGGCGCGGAACCCTAATAATGAAATTTCCCCGACAAAAGCGGCGAGAAGTACGAAGTTCAATCATCGCGCCACAGTACTTGCCAACCAACAATTTTCCCTCTTTGTTTCCAAACGCAACAAAAAGACAGCTGCGCCCCTGACGAGCGTTCCTCTTTGACTTGTCATAATTTACAGCTCTCACAGACGCCGAAATTTGTTAAACATATCTTTGTCTGAGTCAAGGCCTATTGAAGAAAATTATATTACACAGAAATATTATTCCACCGTATGTGTCGAATGTATGCCTATACTATCAAAATTAGCTATCCCGATTGTTTTAAACAATATTTTAAACGATAGTGAATCAGATACCCTATACGATATATTATATATTATATACATGAACAAACGTTTAACAACAAAAGTAAAGCAATATATCAAATATGCATATATGATTCCATAGTAATAAACTGGTTTTTAGGTAAATTATGTTCGAAAACAAATAATTCTGAAAAATATCGTTAATTCCCAAAAATATTCATTCCAAAAGTTATTGATAAATACTAAAAAAACAATGTGAAAAAATAAGGATTAAAAAAAATTAAGGCCCCTAATATAAAACAATGCCGGCATTGTTGCAAATAACCCTCGACAAGACGTAAATAATAATGAAAGGCTGAGGGGAAATAAAAGAATGGCGGCACATTTTATTTAGCGGAAGCATTTATTTCAATTTGGCTGCTGCCGGCGGTGACGGAAGAGCTGTCGCCGTGAGTACTAACTACTCGCGACACAAACTGTCTGATTGCTGCCATTACGCGAAGCCAACATTAACATGCCCGCAAACCGACTATCACGCCTACCCATGCCATAGCTATTTTAAATGCAATGCCAATAACATTTCATCTAACGTAAATAACGATAAAGTAACTGTACAAAATTCAATACGTGGACTTTGAATTGAACTTGGATGGACAAGAATGTCTTTAATCCTATCCAAGTTGATTACACGAAAAGTCCTTAAACAATAAACAAATGTTTGGCGTTAACCGTATTCGAAAAAAGTACTATAGAAATCAAAGCATAACATTAAACTAATTAACATTTCTTAACTATACAATAAAAGGCAGGTGGTACTTACAACAAAAGTATTATGTCGAAAAGAAAATACAATTTCTATAACAATAGTAAAAAAGGATAGAAACATAAAATGTACACAACCATAACGTTGCCTTGTAGCAGACATCTTTGTTCTAAAAATAGTATCTAAAAAAATATACAAAAAGAGAGAGAAAGAGACAGTGAAAGAGCGATTGATGGACAGTTTTTTTTATTGATCGAAAAAGATCGAAACGAATAAGAGGAAAAACTTTAAGCACTTAAAGTAGCATTTTAGTAAAGATAGAAATTGTTCGATTAAATATAAAATAATCGTTACACTTTTTGGTTTCATAAAAAAATCATTTCATACCGTCCCAAAAGAAAGTTCGTTTAAAAAAAATAAACTACTCTAAGCTAAATCCACGTAAGTAGTTTCGTTTCGTAAGCCGTCTAACTCAGTATAAGGATATCGCTTTACATCGATGCAGGGAGAGGGCGCTCGCTGCGGGAACGGGAGTGTCAGTCGAATTTCAATAAAAGTTGAAAGGGGAACAAACTGTCGGGGCAAGGGCGAGGGACGGGGAGAAAGGGACGGGGAGCGAGGCACAAGGAACGAGGGAGTCGTATTGTGTTTCAACACCAGCTGACGTGCCCTCCGCCGGCGACCCATTGCGACGGATCATCATAATGACGACATTAATTCCTTTACGTATCAACGGACAAACATATGTTCATATTTACAGAATGTTTATTGAATGTAGAGCATAAAAATAATAAACATTCACGGTCGTGTTGCCTTAATGTAGTTAACAATTGACTAAAATTTTCTTACACAATTTATAGTAACAAATGGCATTTCTTATTAATAACCAATCAAAATATCGATATAATAGAGAAACCTGACTTAAATAGATCTTTAAACGCATAGCCAAATGTAACTGATGTATTATCGTAACATTAGATATTATCCCCTTTTATAATGTGTGCGAGCCCTAGCTTAGAAAGTATTTCATTCTCAGCTCGTAAATATTTATTGCATAAAGAAGAAAGTCTTAATCGATGCATCATCCCCATTGTAAATAGTAAGAAAGTACAGAGTGTTGGAATGAAACCAATGGGCTAGACCATAAGTTAAAAACTGAACAGCGAGCAAGAGACAGTTGCATAGCTATGATCTAGCTATATCTCCAACTAGTATTCATAACAAATTTTTGGTACGTACTTGATTATCCGTTATGGGTACGCCCATGCAATGGATACGGTGTCACTGGGCGCGCCTTAGTGTTACGTAATAATAACATAACGATCTGAATATCTAGCTGTAACTTAGGATACTCATAGCACAGGGCACATTTGACAGACCTTTATTGAATTTTTCATATATACATATATACCATATTAATAGAGATTGTCTATCCTCGGGATAAAATTAAAAATGGCGGGTATCTCAAGTCACCTCGACGGATCCGACCGTTTGTCACGAACGCGTCACCGGGGTTGATATTCGCCGGCGTGAAATAAGAAACTGTCCAACTTGTCATTAGCATCTTCATGATAAGTTAAAATTTTGAATAGAAACTTTTATTGGTAATGGTGAAGGGAAGATTATGAGATGAATCAATTGAGGCAGACAAGGATAGCAATCCAAAAGCAAATCCAATTTTCAATAGATTCAAATCCACGAAAGTGTAAAATCATCGTCGTTTATTTAACTGAGCTCAAATAGTCATGTCCTTATTGTGTTGCTGATTCGATTTTTGAAAACAATAGACTTTATTTATGAAGAAGTTTTAATCGATTAAACAAATATATATTCCATTTTTTCTCGTTTTATATTGTTTTATAGAAATAATCAGATGTTTAAATTACTATGAACTTAATTTTAACAATTTGGTATTTCATTTATGCACAGTTTTTCTATAGAAGACTTATTAATATAATTTAATGTTACAAAAAAATCAAGCGACGATTCCTGTTCATAAGAAAAAGATTCCGACGACAGTTCCTAATAAAAATAATATTACGTATTTTAGTTGTCTTATTTGACATTTTAGTTTTTAAATATCAATTACTAAGCGATAGTAATAACATACGTTTAAAAATACTTTACAATCGTTTTTATCAATCATTTTGATTATAATCGATGAGGTAAGAAAATATCGGAGGTAAATAACGTCACGTCACTATGAAAAATAAAAACGGTGACCAAAAAGTATTGCATTTTTTCACTTTAGTACATAACTTTAATAATCAAGGAACTTCATAGGCGGGCATATGTCAAAAGTTTAATAAAGGGTTGGTCGGGGTATATATACGAGTAAATTTAATTCAAAAGTATATTAAATGGAAGTAGCTATTGAATATGAGTGTACGCAATTACGTTTATGGTTGACGGCCGAAGCTAGAGGCTTTTTACAACTACATATTACGAATCGAAAAGGTGTTCGTGAGCTAAACTTAAACTTTCCAAGAAATAAGTTAAAGTAAGGGCTTGAGGAAGCAAAGCGCGAACTTAAGCTTGGGTTGAATATCTGTAAGTTGTACAAAAAGGCATTTTACTGCTTTTTTCTATTCAATTAAATGACATTCGTGTAATTTCCTCCTCACCTCGTAGGTTAATTAATATTTTTTTGTTATAAGTGATAGTGATAAGTATTGTATTATATGTTAATACGGAGCTACGTACGATTTAATACACTCAGGTACTCGTACGGTACAAACAGACCTAGCCATACCACAAGTTACCTGTTATTTCAATTGGATTCGTAAGTGCTTACTTGTATAAATTCCTTAACACAGTCCTTGCAATAAAAACGTTAAATATATAAACTGAATAGTACGTATCTTATGAATAGCAGTAAATCTAAACTAATATGATAAAGTGGAAAGATTTGATTGTTTGTTTGCATTGAATAGGCTCTGAAACTACTGCACCGATTTGAATTAGAATCCTACATTATACCTGATGAACATAGGCAATAGAATATTTTCAAAAAAGTTAGGGATCCGTATGAAAACTTCGATAATGTAACCCAGCGTGTGAAAATAATATCAAAAATATCGTTATATCGCTTACGCTGCAATAATTGTTGACAATAGTCAAGTGATGCACTAAAATTTCATAGAGGACATCAATATCTACAAAAAAGTCCGAATACCATGTGTCAACTATTACAGTTATATCTCAATAACTACTTTTTTATGTTAAAACTAGCGACACGCCCCGGCTTAATTTTGTTAAATACCCGTGCGAAGCCGGGACGGGCCGCTAGTGATATATATGCAAGTTCATACGATGTCTTAAAATATGAGTTATAATTAGCTTTACTGTCACGTGGATACGTGACTGAAACATATTTAACATACCATACATGGCACCGTAAATTGATATAGCCATGAAATATATACAAATTTGCATAAAAGTTGTCAATTCAACCAATTAATTTCAGTGCTGAAGCCCTTAAAATGATGTCAACAGCATCAAAACTCGAATAACATTTTTATACGGTCCGATGTGTATCGACTCTCAAAATAGTTCTTCGTTAGATCTAACCGACCCTTTTAGCTGTAACAAGGTTTAACAGACACTAACAAAATATTAATAGCTGTCAACTATTCTTCTGGATCTCGATTGGGACAATAAATCGATAGACAGTTTCCGTGGGTACGGACGACCTGTTTGTAGACATATTAGTCGCTATAAATCGCCACGGTGTCGAAGTATGACGAAATTGGACACCGGTGGCCCAGGTGAAAAATGGTCGCCCGGCTAGAGCGAGGTGGTCGCCCGAATGATTTGACGGCGTGAAATTGTATCTCACCGTAACATCGATTTCGCCCCCCTTTACCGTGTTTGGCCTGGGATTTCATTACACGTCGGAGTTTCAATTTATGTACGAGTATCGAGATAAGGTTTGATTTAATTTATTTGGTTTAGGTTTCAATAGGAACCATAAATTTAAATACCGTAAGCTAGACAAACATTTGTTTTTGGACATATTAAAATTCATATCAGAGCATTAAATATAGCATTTTACCATGCACATATAGTCAGGTCTAGTGATGGCCAGGTGGAATAAAGTCTGACCACATGGATCACTTGGTCGAACTTAGGACAAACGTGTGTGATGAGACTGGCAATGTGTGTTAATCAAGTAAACTAATCTTTCCTATATAATATATGAACAAATAAAATTGTAAGAAGTTATATATGAGATATAAAAAAATCACATTTTCATATGATATATAAACTTAAAATAATACACAGAACGTGTCCAAAATCGCAATTCAGCGAACTAAGTTAGACGCACAAATCGAATAAAGCAAGATATAGAGACTGATCTTCCTTTAATCTTAATACCCGATATATCGGCACGGAACGCTGACAGTCCAACGGGCGTAACTCAATTAAACGGATGCGATTGAATTAAAGCTACTATCCTCTTACCCGAAAGAAGGTATCCAGATATAGTCGTATATTTTTCTGTTGCAATGACCTTATTACGTATAATTTCATGGCTCTCAGTGCCGTTGATGTCTAAAATCGTAGTTTTTGATTAAACAGAAAGTGAAGTAAGAAAACATTCCAGAGCATATTGTTTTTGTTAATAAACTTCTATATTTTTTTTTATTTTACACAGGCTTTTTCGCCTATTTAACTGAAAGGAGCCAGTTGATATTTGAGCGTCCAATTATAAAATACGTCTCCCTGGGTTATCACCGGCAGGGAAAATTATTAGTATAGGAACAACAGCGGACAGGGGCTCGGTTCTCTGAAACTGCATCCTATGTAGTGGAGCCCACACGCTGAGGTCAACGCGCCGACCGCGCCGGTAACACAAACTTGTAGCTCTTATCTCTAAGACACGCTCTTTTTAAAAGCGGCAATAAATAAAGCGCACACTCGCGCTCTCGCAAATTAAAGGATACATTTCCTGGAAAAAATCGAGGCTCGGCGGTTGCAGAATGTCTAGTGCCGACAGTACCTGCGGACAAAGGAAATCGTATTAGCATACATTTATAACGTTCATTAACATTTAAAGTATTAAAACACACATCGTTCATAGTCATCATTATCACAGTTGCTATTTGTACTCTTTTGAGTGTATCAGATGTTTTAATGTAAATTGATTTATTAACATAAAGTTCATAAGAAACGGGATTCTTACCACGATATACAATTGATTTATTATTCGGATCTGACATTTTTTATTTATTTATTTATAACAATTCAACACCATTACAGTATATTTCCAGTTCGATGTTATACGTACGTTACATTATTATTTATTTTACATTAGAATACAAGTGGAACATTTGTATTCTACATTGCATGCACGTTGTACTATTATTTACTTTTGCTCCTGTATCATTTGTGCTGTAGTTTCGAATATAATAACTGTAATGCTTGTGTACAGTACGCATACACATTCTCATATTGCATAAAACAAAACAAAAAAAAAACTTAAAAGTAAGTAACAAATAGGGACTTTTATACCAGCTACTTTGTGGTTGCTTTCTAAACATGTTCATATTTATTTGGAATCGGTCCAGCATCTAATAATTAAACAGGGTCAACTCAAAAACCCTAGAATAATTGTTGAGCCTTTTCCAAACGGTCAACACTGTGCCAGTAATTGTTTTTCATAACTACCGCTTCTTCATATTATGAGCTTTCATATAATTCATCTTTGTCATGTCGGAGAAATCCACTTTGATTATATTTTAGAACACTTGTTTGCGGTAAAGCCACCGAGAACAATACTTAACGTTGTCCTTTGTAGGGTTTTTGCTTTGTCTCCGACTAGGTTAATTTTTTTCTATGCGTCTTGTTTGCACACAATAGTCACTGTATTATATTCAGGAATAGATCACAAAAAGTGAAGGTAATTTACGAGTTCCTTGTATAAAAACCTGATAAAAATCATAAGGAAAATGGCGATAAGCATAATTTAAGATGTATTCTAGTTGTTACGAAAATCAACTATGCAGCAAATATTTAAATGTCACCATATTTTGATTGGCGTCGACTCGGTTAATTAAATCTGATTCAAAATAAATACAGAAGATTAAGGAAATGACATATTGATTACTTATTTTTCGTTCCGGCTAGTCATTTACCACGGGAGTCGGGAGTGATTTTATATTAAGACATAGTTGTCAGGTAAATATTGTACGAAGTATGCAGAAATGGAAGAAACTTTCTTGACACCATATTTGCCGTGAATAATTTATTTCTTCGTAAACTTATTCATTATTTCTTTGTAAACCTCGAACCAAAATCTACCAGACAGCATGTAGGGACTACTCGATTCTCCCAGGCGCCGCTGATTGCACAGCTAAAACAGCGATAGGATTTAAATAGTCGTCTTCTATGACAGACTAAATCTGCTAAAATGTAGCCAAATATCGTATGATAATTTTAAATAGTTCTACGTCTAGCCTCTTGATTAAAAGAACAAGGCTTTTTTTTTTCCTGAAACTCGTTCGTACTCTTTTTCTTTTGAAGTTTGCGCGAAATAAAAACAATGCAGAGCGCACGACGCCATCGGCATTGCGGACGGCGGCTAAGCCCTGATGAAACCTGAGAGTGACGCGTAATTTGTCGTCACAAAGCAGTCACGCAGCATAATACGGCCCGTCATACAGAGGATCCAATTTTCTCGTTTCAGTGCAAATCCTGTTTATACGCGGTGTTAAATGCGCGCTAACCGCATACAATACACGTCGATCGATAGACACACAGGGAAAATGAATAAATTATATGGCCGGGCCGCATTACAATTATATCGTGATAATGAATGAGCCGCATTATCATGATAATAGTCTACTCAATAAAAGCAAAATGGCGGTTGATTGAAAAATTGGCTCCCTCGTGGAGTTTTCGCTTGTTCAGTTCAAAACGAAAATTGCTCAAGTCGGCTGAACTCGCATTTTATCATATTGGACAATGGAAAATATTCGCTCAATTCTATTCAGTAACATTAAAAATAACACGATGTACTTTTCATAAATATAAATGTAGAGTGTATACGAATGTACTTATGGACTACATTGGCATATACATAAGTAAGGTCACGTGAAGTGTACCCTTATTTTTTAAAAAAAAAAGAAGGGGGCAAACGAGCAGCTGGAACAACTACGTAATCATCTGTCGCGCATGAACACCTGCAACACCAGAGGAACTGCGGATGCGTTGCCGGCCTTTAATAAAGAGATATGCTCGCTTCTTGAAGGACCCTAAG
>DWTW01001407.1:0-12699 GCA_018246275.1 Papilio slateri
GCTTGTTCATTTTTTTTTTATAGTCTGGTTGTGCTTTGTTTGTTTTTTATAGTTGTGGTAGTACATATTGATCTATTTTGAAATTATTTTTTTTTTTTTTTTTTTTATTTCAATAGGCTCACGGATCTTCGTAGGACGCGGTGTTCATTTGCGAGTATTTGTGGTTTATCAAATCTTATATAATGGCGGGGGTTGTGTTAAACATGATCACAAGCTGCAGACTTCCTGGAGCGTTGGTGTTTTAAATCAGTTATGTGTACCGTGGTTTTGTTGGGTCTTTTGTTTGTCCAATCTAAGAGAGTTCACATTCACAACAAGTTTATGGTACAAACTGCCTGATAATTTTGTAACAAAGATTTGTACTGTCTCTCTCATTTTATTGATTATTCTTGGTTTTAAATATTTTATTATATTTTCTTCCTAATAAAGCCTAAGTTGTATCCCTGAGCATACAGCACACATACACGTATATCTTGACTATTAAATGATGATGGATCGTATTTATTGATTGTATGCACAGTATGTACAGAATGTTTCATAATTGTATTTTTATGTAGCGCCCGGAATATTTTAAAGCTTGCATTAGTATCAACAGCAGATGTTACAGGAATCGGCCGGCTTGTCCGGAGAACTGGGTAGTCGGTATTCGGAGTCGGAGAATACCGACATACAGTAGAAATGTCACAGGCCCTATCTCATTCCCATTTCCTTTGTCTCTCAATTTCATAAAGGTTAGCAAAGCATGTGTAACCCTTTGTTCACTAAATTGTAAAAAAGCATTTTTTCACAATTTTGCGTACAAAGTCTTCCGTCAACCGTCACTTTTTGCACACTTCTGTCACACTTGAAGGGGTTTAAGTGAGAGCAATACAGTATCACACTGCTTTATAAAGATTTTCACCAGTAAAATGTTTTTCTGGTGGAAGTTTAAATGAGTATAGCTCTCATCAAAATCATATTAATCAATCTCATCTATTTTACGTCCAGGTTGTGATAACACCCTAATACAATAAACAAAAGTTGACAATAAATTTCAATCAAGATATCACTTCGATATGAAATCGCTCTCGAATCGAAAATCATCAATATCGTTTGTAAAGTGTATTATTTCAAACCGTGAGATACATTTACTTTTTGATATTAATACTAATTGTTTAACAATACTTGAGGACCTATCTCTAACCCCAGTTTCAATACCTTCCTTTTTATCATTGAAAAGGGCAAACACGCAAGCGGATGTATATATACCTAGGGAGGTGGGGGGTTGTGACGAAAAACAGTATATCAATAGCGCAGGTAAATGTCACTAAAAATAATGTATACTTCAAAGTACTCTAATTCTTCAGGCCGAGAGAAAGGCAAGGCAAGGCAAGAGGCAAGTGCTTAGCGACGTTCTAAGCATGAGATTCCCATAAATAGACAGCATTTACTTTCAAAGAAAGTCAAAATTCTTCTCGTAGCATTGGTATTGATTTTAGAGGACTTGGCACTTGCTAATCATTATATGAATTTGACGGCTCGGCTCGACAATGTTATGTTTTTTGTCAGTTGTCAGTGTTGTCAGAATTGAGTGCGTTCAAATTTATATTTTACTGTGGTCTAAAATACTTTTCAAATATAATGTAGATCATTATTTATAATTGTTTATTTGGCTATTTTTTTTTGATAAAAATTAATATAAATTCAAGTTTGATAACGAAATTGGGCGAATTCAGTTGTTTGTAAAATAAAAATAATCTGATGAATTGTGAACGCTTCCCCCATCCCCATAGACAAGTAGAACTTTGATTTGCTCGTGCAACTTTTATTTTAGTTAACAACGCAACGCGTACTTTGTTAAATCAAGCCAAAGTTGTACTTTAAGAAATAATACTTTTAACTAATGCTTCGCAACGACTATTTATCTCGGCCTTAGAAATAGGTATTTCTTTTAAATGTAGCGGCGCGGCAGGTGAAAACGCGGGGAACAGCGTGTTATTGTTTAGGATTGTGTATTACAAATCTTAGTTTTCCCCTGCACTAGGTACTATCTTATTTTTCCTTCTGTAAACATGAAATGAAAATTCTTTTTATTGTAAACTTCCTTCAAGGTCCATTTTCATTCATCATTTCCAGTTTTAGTCTCGTACATCATCAGACAAATACGACGCCGGGGAATTCTTCCCGCGTAGTTTCGCACAAAGTGAATCGTGCTTCAACACCACAAGGCGTTGACGCACCGCGGTTTTCCTCAAAGATTCTTAGATAATTTCTTTACTTACATTATTGAAAAATATTTTCTCTAAAATTTATGTTCTGTTGTCAGCGACATGTACTCCTGACATGTTTGGTGCCAATAGAAAAGTAAATAGCAATTGCTATCTTACATCATCTATTACTCCAGTTGGGTTCAATTAAGTAAGAGTTTAATATTGATTTAACACTCACGAGCCAAGCGAAGTGATCACGGCATTTCATTGCCTAAAAACAACGCACTTGACACGGCTCTGCTGCACGGCTCAAGAACGGATTAAATAAATGATATGTTTTAAGCCCTCATCTATCATAACCCTAATGCGGTAGGAGATAGCTATGTGCATCAGTATTTTATCGAGCGTATTATATCGAAAACGCGACTCTATCTGATTTACCTTTATTTTTAAAATATCGCACCAATGTTTTGATGTCTGAAATTCAAATCTGTACCGCCATAGCTACAAAATTGTCTTAACCGCAAGACCGGGCTGTCCTATCAATTTACATTAAAATTTGTTTTCAAACCGTCTGTGTGCGGAGGATTCTAAGAAATTTCGTAAAATAGGTTTTTAGTTTTACTATGATATATGAAATCGATACCTACGATGGTTTATATCAAATACAGATGTTGTATTTTAGCGCTTTATTGAATTAATGACTATTGTCAGTACATGTAAGGATTATGTTATGGGAAAGAAATCAATGTCATAGCTTCGATCTTTGTGAAAGACTACTAGATTTAGGTACTGGTACCTCTCCGACACCATATGGCCTAAAAAACTCAGGTGTTTGTATATACTTGGCCTCCTTAGAGAAGGTAAATGCTTCTTGAAACTTATTGCTAAAATGATTAATTCGCAGAATTAAAATATTTTGAATCGATTTGACATTTCACCGGATTTCCGGTTTGTTGATTCATTCCACAAATAAGTTATACTAACAACTGTCAAACCTGGAATACTATTCTGTGAACCTGTCTGAAGCTGTGAGTGATCTGTCCCCAGTGGTAGTTCTAAACCAATACGCTTTAGGGTCGTTCAAGAGGAGAGCGTCCTTAAAGGCCGGTAACTCATCTGTTCATTGAATTCGATGCTCGTTTACTCCTTCATTTTATAAAAAAAAACATTAACTAAGTGATTAGATTTTTTAAGAGTAATATGTACTTATTTAATTACTTATAATTTTTGATTTTTTGCATTTTATGCATATAACAATGCATTTGAAATAGGTTTCCATGGTAAAATTCACCAGGGAAAATCCATAATCCTCAAATGAAGTCGTGATCATCTGTTGTGATACGCGTTTTCCTCAAGTTTTACCAACGTTCTGGACCTGATATGAATATATAAACTGAAGGAAACTCTTAACTTAACCGGCGAATATATTCATCGTTGGAAACACCTGTTCAACTGGGTAAATTAACAGATTTACCTAGCTGAAGAGAGGACAGTGTAAGACATTGAATTGAATAGCTTTTATAGTGTGTTTTTATTTACTTATTTCTTAAATTCTCATATTAATAAAACAATAACACACATCTATTATATACATTTTTATTTGCATGTTCAATTTAAATTGTTAAATGACAAAGTTCTGACCTGTCTGCTCCAGCTCCTTCCGCGACGACTGTGCTTCTCGGAAGTCGTGTCACAATGTAGACCATTAAATAATTATTGTGGATTTGGCCTCTAACCAATTGTAGTAATTCTATTTCTATTTAGATTGATTTATTCCACTTTGATCACCTGAAACGTCCTAAAACATAACGTCGCGCAGTGACGAATACGAAATACAATAATAAATAAATTTTGCACTCACGTCCGAAACGTAGGTAGAGTTTATGGATTTCCATTGGGCGGGATCCTGGCACACCTCGCTCGCTTCTTCTATATCCAAACATCTACGCATACATGATCCTCGGTTACGGGTACTACTTATATTTCCCTTTCTTACAATGTCACTAATCTGATTGATATAATTTCTTTTGGGACGACCCCTACTAACACTGTCACTCACTTTTGCAACATAAATTTGTCTTGTAATTCTCATCATACATCCTTTCAACATGCCTTAACCGGAAGCATACCTTCTTCAATTTAATACACAACTATCTCATTTAAGCGACACTTTTTTTTACAGGAAAGAACCAACGTTTAAAGTCTTCGCACGAAAAATATGCCAACTCAATGATCTAATTTGAATAAAAATAAAATTACGTCTCACTCATTAAATCTCTCTGGGGCAGACGGATGGTCGTTACTACACACTACACTAAGTTTATCAGGTCCCAAATGTCATTAGGAGATGAACCTACCTGCATTCTAACAGAAGTTAAGTTACCCATAACTGGTAGACTATCGCCTTCTCATCTAATACTTAAAAAGTTTAAGGGTCCACGGGTCTGCAGGTTGTGACCATGTTTTACACCGCCCCTGCTCTATATAAGTAATGATAAACCACACAAAGGACACCGCTTCCTACTAAAAACCATCCTAATTTCAATACAGAAGATGTCTGGGTACTACCACCTGCTTGGGACCCCGTGGTTAATAAAATTAAATCCCAAGCCACGCACACAACTGTAAGGTCTCAAAATACTGTGAGCTCACTTTCCATGCAACTGAAATTTTGACATTGGGACGTCAGACATCTCAGTCACCCGTGACTACGAGTTCAGTAAAGTACTCGAAACGTTGGGATTAAGATTATTAAATAAAGGCGATAAAATCTATAAATTAGTTTAATTTCAATATGTATTCGAGTAAATATAAGAAATGGTTATTTTCCTTAAACTATTGAAGATCAGTAATATCCTTGAGACTATATCTAAGTCTGTTGTGTCTGTTTATTTATTACTCTATTAACTGATTTTATTAAACAAGAATAGAGAACTTTATATTCAGGACACATATTAGACACATTCAAAGTGGTAAACAGGTTACGTTACACTAATGGTAAATTAGTGCGTACCATCTTTCAATCTCAAGCATTAGTTTATTCAAAATAAATAAATAAAACTTAACTAAATCGCTATATTTATGTATATATTCAATGGACTGGATATACGTAAGATCGTCATGATGCCCTCGAATTAAAATTGTAAATCTAACGTGATCACCGAATACCGTATTCTGTGACTTAGAATAGTCCGGTGAATTCCCTAGCATGATAAGGAAAAGGTGGTGACCTTAATTGGTTTTTGATGATAATCGGTTGTGTAAAATGATGTGACTAATCGAGGTCGAAGCTCCAGGAAGATACAGGCGTCATATATATCATTGAAAGGTGTGTTAAATTATCCGACGATGTCAACTTGTTTGTACACTTACACTGTACGAGCAGATCGTTCTGACGTCATCCCACCCATCTTATTGTATGTAAATAGGAAATAAAATTAAAAAAAATCATAATTTAATAATCTTTACATATTTTTTTTTCAATTAATACTTTCACATAAACATAGCAAGTGTGATCAGTGTGATATTGCACATTTTTTTTTATACAAACGGGAGCGTAGTCTAGTGATGTGCATATAGCTGGTAAAATCAGTACTGGTATCTGTTGCAGATGTTCTAACCGTGAGTTCACACTGCTGAAAACATCACATGAAACATATTGTTATCCCTCTCTTTCTCTATAAAAAAAACTGAGATAACAACATGTTTTATGTGAATGTTTTCGGCAGTGTGAATTCACGTAAGATGTCGACGTGTATGAAACTTTTCAAGCTTGCTTGTTTGCGCAAAACACCATTATGCGTATAGTTGAAGATGCATCAAAGATGACAAAAAACTCAGACCGATGTAGCACTAACGTTCTGAAAGTTCGATGAGTCGTGGTAAGCAACTCTAACTTTCAATTTTAGTATGGTGTGTGTCGTGGACTTTGTAACAAATAAATAGAGTTTTCGCCGAATGATAAAACGATAAACTATCGTGAGCCGTCTTATTAGTTTTATCAATCTATTCATTAGGGTGGTGGTTCAGTAGTTATTATTACAATACAAGATGTTACCCGCGGCTTCACATGCATTCATTTCTTATTTTCGTTGGAAACTTATGTAATATGATTTCGCGTATAATTGCTTGGAATCTATAGATGAATGTCAAAAAGTTGCTATCGGTTTCCATGGTGATGTATAACAGCTTTTTGACCGTTTGTTACTTTGCGACCATTTATATTTATCTATCCCTCGGGAAGTTTTTTCGGAGTAAAAGTTACCCTATGTTCTTTTCTGGACTCCTTACAATGTTTATGCAAACAATTACGATGATCGGTGGAGTAGTTTTCGCGTGATAGCGTAACAAACAAACAAACGCAAATTCACGTTGATAATATTAGTTATTACAACATGTTCACACATTCTCATCAGTCACATCCTTAAAATATGGCATCATCTTAATTTAGCGCCGTTAAGTCGACCTCCATTCGATTAGGGACGTCCCCTAACCACACGGCCTGTGAGTTTTGAGTTTTAAGATTTTTACGTATTTTTCCCTTGTTCATTTCACATCATTAGATACTGAAATCTATAATAATAGTTTTCTCATCCGTGCTGCAAAGTTGTCAAAAGCTAGTTTATTCATACAAAAAAAGAAACACCATTTCGAAGCTCATATTTCCCGTTTGTGGCGAAAAATACATACAAAATAATTAAATAAATATGCGCTCACGCCCGTAACCCAGAAGGGTAGGCAGAGATCACGGATCCGGTGAGAGGTGTGCCTGGATCGCGCCAAATGGCCTGATCCTGGCTGGCTCTCTCGCTTCATCTACATCCATACATCTATGCATACATGCTCGTCGGTTACGGGTACTCCTTGTATCTCCTTTGTAAATTTTCCTGGGACATCCCCTGCCAGCACTGCCACACACTCCTTTCAACATGCCCGAACCACCAAAGCATACTTTTCTCAATTCTAGTCACAACATCCACTTTTAAAAATGGTACAATAATACTTTATTGACATTCGTATTTACTCTTATAGATAGATCTTATACAATCGACTTCAAGTTAGTCATAGTTTAGTCACAAACCGATCAATAAGACGACCAAACAGACACATATATCGACTATTTGCTATGTATGTATATTTATTTTTATTAGATAACAATTGGGATTTTATTTAAATATTGATTATACCTTATGCTAAAAATTACATTTTAGAATAAATACGGTAAATACGTCTTCTCCGTGGTCAAGTTTGCAGGAGCCTACTGGATGAGGGCGTCAGGGGACTGATCTTTGTGGCAATGAATTGGGGAGACCCACGTCCATCACGGTCCAAGGTCATCTGATGGTAATCAATGGAAATACATATTTTTTTAGACCTATATTTTATTATCAACCAACAAATGTCCAGACATGTGTTGATGGTCGTCGATCGATCGACATTCATTTTCGTCTGTTGATCATTCCTATTAATATTATATTACTCTAATTATTAAAGTGTAACGGTTTAACGTAATTGCGACAATCATAAAATTTAGGAAAACCAGGTATTAAGGAAAAACCAAAATTAATCGTTTTTAAACGTTTCTTTCTTGCTTTTATTGCCTACAATGCTGATATTGTAAAGAGGAAAGATTCGTTCGACCGTTAGACAGCCGTTTTATCCCGAAGTAACATTGGGTATATTTTAATTATTCACGTGCAATAATTAAACTAAACTCGGTGGACACCGGGTACAAATAACAAATAGTGATAGAATTCTGTCTTCCCCTCTATTATTATTAGATAACGGGTCTATAAAAACTAATTGTTTCGACTGATAATGGGTGGCACTTAATCGTTTGCCTCCTTGTAACGTAAACGCTAGTTTTAACAATTTAACAATTTTACATTAACATTTTAACATTTAAACAGTGGCAGAGTCTGCAAGAACAACATTAGTTGCACGAATGGGCCGGCTCGACCGGTGAAATACCATGACCGCACAGAAGACAGGCGTGAAGTAGAAGTATGCTTCTGCATTTCGTCTGATGATCAGATGGGTAGCGGTCACTTAACATCAGGTGAACCGCTTGCTCGTTTGCCACCTTGTTCCAAAAAATATATATAAAAAAGTACTTATTGTGACATAACTGTAATAGTTAGACACATGGTATCCGGACTTTTTTGTAGATATTGATGTCCTCTATAAAATTGTAGTGCATCATTTTGCTCTATTGTCAATAATTTCCGCAAATTGTCAATTATTCGTTTAGTTCACAATTTGCCGACTGTTTATAATATGCCTAGTCCGATTAAATGTATCATTTATACTTAATCTATAAAATTACGTGAAATCTTTCGTTTTAAAATGATAACCGATTAGTATAATAATATCTTCATCAGTAAAGCTAAAAATCTGTTGTCTGAAGTTAGCTCCCAACATATTGCTCCCTTATTGATAATTTTAAATATCTGCAGACTTGAGACGAATATCTTAGAGTATATAAGAAAGTATAATAAATTGCGATGTACGTAACAAATCAGTTATATGCTACATGCTGCTCGTAGTGAGGGGCCATGTCTCAGTACCCTAGGTGGGCTCGTAGCAACACACACTGGTCAAAGAACTTTCGTCTTGAAACACTGCGATAGAAAGGACGAGAAACTATGACCCATCTTGTCTATATCCACTATGTACGAACAGCTGTTTTTACTAAATGCATTGCTATATTCATTGTTCGTTTCATTTTTTATGTAAAAGGAGGATTGTTAAGTATGAAGTAAAAACTGTTAAAAATTGAAAGAAATACAGAGCTCAGTAATCTTCTATTATATTCTTAGAGTTCTAGTCTTCATCGTCATATTTCGTGACAAATTCCGGTCTCTCATGCAGTTGTTGGAATAATCTTTGATTAATTAAATCAACAGTTTAGATAACTTCTAAACTCTCAATAAAATTATCCATTTCGCAACAAATACGCACGCCGTTACCAAATATAGACTGTCACTTAGTATTAAAAGGCCGAACATCGGGCCCTTGTTCTTAAGGAATCACCTAAGACTTTAGGTGGCCCTTAAGCGGTGATGAAAACGAAACTAGCACCTAAATTCTTTTAGGTGGTCCCTTAAAGTTAGGGATCGATGGTAAAAACGGGCATAAATGTTTTATTTTTTATCGCTACAGTCATCGTGATTAATACGCAAGTCGTTACCCTAAGTTGCTAAACGGCAGACAATTAATGATAATTATAAAGAAATAAAAGATGGTTGGTTAATCATGACATTTAATAAAACTCAAGGCGATCACTAAGGCTATTTATATTATGAGGAGAAAGGATTCAAGCAGCTTTGCTGTCAACTAAAAACGTTAGAATCAAGAACGATCCTTGCTCCAACATCAAATGCGTTTAATACTATCTAGTACGACTCATTAAACCAAATACAGAAATGTGAGTGAGACGTTAAGCCATTATACCCGTACCATCATCATTTCTAGGTAAATTCGCTTAGAGGAACTGTTAGTCTTCTTTCATTCATTTAAAGAACTTGTTTACATTTTATAAGTTAAGACCTTACATAATGTAAGATCTTAATTCGTAGTGAATTCAGTATAATTTTAAAAGCATCTTTATTAACTTTTCATTTAATTTCAAATTTTAATTTCAACAAAAGAGAATTTACATTTGCATATTTGCTTTTAGTTTCGTCGAGATTCTTTATTTGAGGGTCATTTGCTTCAGCAATGGGCAATAATTTCTCGCCAAAATAAATCAATTGTCAACATGAGTATAATTTATAAGAAACTAGTGTGTAGCCTGCAGGTGGGGTTACGGATGTGTGCGAGAGTGTTCCCGTAGCCCCGCCGATATGCGAAGGGATGAACATTGTCGCTCCGAGAACAACATAGCCCGCACTTGCCCCATATTCCCATTTCGTCGTATTTAAAAGAAATATCTTGTACTAGCATCACACAGCCGAATCTATTATAAATTAAGATGGCACGTTAAGATGACCTTATGTTTTGAGGGACATCTGAATCAATATATTTTTAATATTTAATGCCGCATTGTACATTTTGCAGTACCACATCGTTTATCTAATTAAGTAAATCGTATGGTAGTTATATTGCTCTTGAATAAAGAACGAATGATAATCGTTTCTTCGAGACAGATTATGGATTTAGAGAAATATCCCGTCTAAATAGTTGTGGTTCTCAAAATATTTTTTAAAGCGAATAACAATCATATAAATGAATAATGAAAAAAACATAGGGAAATCATCACAATAAAATGAAAATAAAACGTTACCTTGGATACCTATGAGCAGCAGGAAATTGTAATTGAAAAAGTTGGTTTTTGGTAGTTTGGTGACGTTGAAGTATTAAGGAATGAAATATGAAGGATATGACTTGTACGGGAAGCCCCGAGCTTGCTCATCAACGAGCTTGGCAAAAATGTAAAGATAGGTTGGGTGTTAATTGGACCCGGGTCAATGAAGTCTGCCATTACAAACGTTATTTTTCGTTTTTTTTTTTATAGAAGAAGGTGGCCCACGAGCCAGCGGTACACCCGATATTAAGTGACCGCTACCCATAGGCATCTGCAACAAACAAAAAATAGGAAGGGAAAAAGGACTAGTATTTAGGCCTCCGGCACCTCACTTATCAGACGTAACGCAGCAGAAAGACTTCTATTTCCCGCCTTTCTTCTGTGAGGTCGTGGTATTTCACCGGTCAAACCGGCCTATTCGTGCTACAGATGTTGTTGTTGCGGGTTCTACCACTGTTGCTCTACGTAGGTCGTGACCTATCAGTATTTTTTCAAATCACTTACTCGATAATATCTTCTAACATTTGATAATTAATTTATGGTCGGTGGATACCATCGCCATCGCGCCGCGTTGCCTATTTCAATCGCAAAATAACGTGTAAAGAAGTACTTTCTATATTAGTACACAACGGGGGCTCGACCGGTAAAACGATATTTCCGATGCCTGTGCCTTTCAATCTGTCAATGTCCGATGAACAGTGTGTTAGTGACCGAAATCCAATTTCCTAATGCTTTTTATTTACCTATGACGTTCATTCTATATAAAGGCTTGCAACGCGTTGGTCAAGAGTAGCAGTCGTGGTTTATATCAGGTTAACTGCTTTTTCATTTGTATTCCTCTATCATCATAGATTGTGTTGCAAATCTCAAAATTATACACTTAGGCTCTGCGTTTAGGTTTTAGGTTTATTAAAAATACGTTTCTGTGTGGCTTCAATTATATTATAATAACTACAAATGCACATAATTCAAATTGATTTAATTACTTGTTAAAACGATGAAAGCCATTGCCATTTTGTTACAAGGCTGATGCACTTTATCATTTGAGGTTATGATAATTTAAACTCTAATGTTAGCTTAAATGGGATTAAAGTTAAATATTAAAAAAAACCCTTTTGTTTTTATTATTTATTTAAATAATTGTTATCATGCTCCTTGTTCTGCTCACTATCACGTCATTTCGGTAATCATTAAGACTTCATTGGGATAAACACCAAAAAACATGTGCTGCTCGCAGCAGCAACAGCTGTTACACGAATTTGCTCGACCTCAAAGAAGACAGGCGTGAAGTTTCAACTGATGAGTGAGGTGCCGGAGGCCCAATTTCAGACCTTTTACCTTCCCCATACTTCCATTATTAGGAAAGGCGAATAAGGTAATATTAGGGATCTCAAAATATGCGGCATTACGAGTACCCGTAGCCAACGAGCAGGCATGCTAGATGTATGAATGTAGAAGGAGCAAGAGACGTGGGCGCGCCGAAAACCCGTTATCTCTGCCTACTGGGTCAAGGGCGTGAATGCATTGTGTGTAAGTTGTACCTCTCTATCTCTGTTTTTATCTCAATATTATATCTTTCTTCTCTCTTATGTGACGATTTCGTTATGTTATTCCTAAAAGTGACGCGTCCTTGAAATTCCACTCTCGATTCTCGTCAATTTTCAAATCTCGTAATAAGTTTCATTTTAAAAATGATCATACAAAAAATATATAATGATTTTTTTTAACATATATTGTACTGTCGCTAATCGGTCCTAATAAGTTCAATGGAAATGATTTTGATATCTCTGAATATCTTACACAGCGGACTCTTAGGTCTGTAGTCGACATCGAAAGTATTTCTGCTGTTTGGCGGGCGGCATTAAAAAAACACATATTGTACCGCGATCATCGACCGGGAAGCGGACCGGTTCCTGACGGCATACCCTTGCCTATAGCCATCCAGTCCAGTTTTTCTCACATAAGGAGGAACTTGAAAAAAATCGGGGAAAAGATAAAAGGGCTGGAGACATCTGGACTCGAACCGGGGGTTTCCTTGTCTGAACGACATTTTCTAAAAATGAATCCTAGATCCCTCGATTATCTAGATCGATTTATCGCCAAGGAAATCTCCTGCGAGCATGCAGGAGATTTCCTTGTAAATTTCCTTCCTTTCCTTGTTTCCTTCCTTGATTTCATGTAAATCATTATATATATATATAT
>DWTW01001408.1:0-12695 GCA_018246275.1 Papilio slateri
CTTCTAGTGTCGCCGTGAAGAGTTTGGGAGATAGCGGGTCTCCTTGCTTAACTCCATTCTGAATGAGAAAGCGTTGGCCTAGTTTGTGTACACAAACTATACCCAGAAAGGGGACGAAAAAATACAACCAATTATTTAGGAAAATAAAAAATACAAAAAAGAAGTCGAGCAATATATAAATTAAGATAGAAAACTTTTACACGATTATAAAAAGGAACAATATATTAATCCACTGACTCCCAGAGAAGGAGGTAAAACACGAGGAGCTGTCGAAACTGGTTATTTCTACTTTAACTGACGTTACCCCTAATGAAGGAAATATATACAGAATCCAGAGACTGGAAAAAATACAAAGTGATAAGGTAAGACACAAAAACTAAGAAACTAGATTTAGAAATTAAACTAGATAGCCTTTCAAGTCCTATGAGGAAGATCTTACAAAACAACTACAAAATCAATGTCTCCCAATGCGGCCTGTCTCCGCGGGAGTACTAGACCATTACCCTCTAAACAAAAGAAGTGAAGTATTTTATATTGTTAACACAAGAACTCCCAGAACTCAAGAAAGCCAGCAGTAGCAACTGGAGTTAGAAAAATCTCTAGAAGTGTTAAAGTTTGACATTTTCGGAATAAGTGAGATGAGAAGATTACATGAAAAAATTGAAGAATTCTCAGACTTTATTATGTTCCACAAAGGAGAAACGGCAGGCCAAGGAGCGGTACGATTTCTGATAAAACAACAGGATAGCAGTGCTTAATAGCAAGTTAGCGCGTTTCAAAAAGAATTGGTTTATTCAAATCTATACACCAACAGAACAAGCCGAATGATCAGTTACTGAATTGTTATACGAGGAATGGCACTAGCAATAAAAGCATTAGGTAATAATGGGCGATTTCAACGCATAAATTGGCGCGAGGAAAAGAGATCATGTCCTTGGAAAATATGGTTATGGGAAAAGAAGCCAAAATGATCAAAAATTAGTGGAATTCCTTATAGAGCACAACCTATTAATTACTCTTTTCAGTATTTAACAAAAACAACAAATATAGACTACTTAATAAGCAGTTACCCCAAAGGCATTCACAGACACAGCTGTCATAACCAACCTCATCTTCACCACGAAACATCGCACGGTACGCAGCTCTATGAGAAAGTACCCATACAAGAAATGCCGAAGCCATATCCAAACATACAAAAGTGACCATTCCAAGGCTTAAAGGGAAGGTTGACGTTGTTTCAAAGCGAAAACATTATTAAATTGTCATTACACTTCTATGACTGACCGACTATGAATAGAAAATAAGAAAAGAAATTGGAATATTGATTCATTCAATTTAATGTATCACATTGGCGTGCCGTGACGGTCAACTTGTATTTTAGGAAATAGAAGGGAGAAGTTGATAAGGAAAGAGGAGGAGGAGATGGAGAGCGGGGTGGAGTTTGAAAAAATTCACTTATCGAGCGAAACTCGTAAATATTATAACCTTAACTTTACGCCTGTATTCTATGAGGTCGTGGTAGTTCTACCCTCGAGTCAGTGCATCGCAGCTACTGCTGCTCTTGGCTTTACCACTGTTGTATAATCTTTGGTAACGCCGACCATAACCAAACCATGACTGTCGTAGCATGGTAACCATGTGGCATCTTTCCGATTTTTTGCGATATTTTTTTATAGCTACTTTGTCATTTTACATGTTATGAAAACAACCATAAGAGAGAAAGAGGTGGTAGTTATATAAAAGAAAAGGATTGTACCTAATGAAAGTAGATCTCACAACGTTTATTATTGAACATTTCAGGATTTGGTTGATTATTAATGTAATGAATTTAATTACTTCCAACATGCTTTAGGTTTGCATGGTTTATTTTTGTAGAATAGCGCCATTCCCCGGCAGCCGCGGCGAGGGTAAAGCGCGAGGTACGGTGGCTCTGGGCGCCATGTGTAACAAAAAAATTGAACGTCGTAATGGATAAACAATTGCTCTGACCTTTGGCCAACACCTGTTCCGCAATGTCTTACAAATGAATTACCGAGTGAAACTACAATAATTTGGAAATACATCAGTAGTAGTTCATCTGTGCAATTATTTTAGTTTCCACAGCGTTGCATTTTTCTTCAAGGTAAACTAAGATTAAGCTTAGCATAGCCATTGAAACCCACTCGGCAATAAGTATCTTTTCTTTAGTGTTCCGTCAAAATATTTAGTCTTTATAAAACAAATTGGCGTGCGGACTGTATCAACTCTGCGGTGTATAAATAAACCTGTTGTAAACAAATTTTGTTATCTTTCCATTTAATTTATTTGGCTCTTTTTGAGTGAAAGTTAAGGCGATAATATATTTTTATTACCATAAATAAAGGTGCTATCCATTTTTCGTATACCAGATTAGTAGTTGCTTAACCTTTTTTAGCAAAAGCAATCAATCAAAAACTTGGAAAAAATAATCACAAATATTGTGGGTTGACGGTGGCTATTGTATGGTGTATCCTCTAAGACTCGGTCGGTTCCCATACTCTGCAATCTATGTAAGGCATTGGTGCCGACTATGCCTGATGCCTGATATCTGCCTTATCTAATGTCTGATCTAACTTTGAGTGTTTCATAAGGAAAGCAACTGAACAAATCTGGTCTGTGGTTAAAACCTGATCTTTCCATGTTGCCGTTCAATCAGTCTACTCTCTGGTGGACAGTCAGCGCTTTCGCTCTAATGATTAGTAGCTTTTAAATCAAGCAGGTACTTATATATTATGAGTACGAAACTAATAGACTGGAGAGTCAGCGCCGGCCCTAGGCTTTAATAAAGGTAGAGCGATATTGTCCTTTGGTGCATGCTTTTACATTATCAGTTATAAGTATTTTATTTCATGTTAAATAAATAATCATAACCAAAATGTTCAAAGTTAACTTTTATTTAAAAAAAAACTAACACGTTTTGTTAAATTAAATGTTTAACATAAATAAAAACCTTGTTTTTTTGCATTTGGTATTTTGGCGCTTCTTACCACCTGGTACCTGGAGCGACCGCACCTCTCGCTCCACCCTAGGTCCACCGCTGTGAACCAAATGGATTAGTGTTAATAATATTTTATAGATATTTCTTATATAATTCTTATTAAATACCTTATTGTCACACATGTTGTAAGGTCACAACAACTGCGGACGTCCAACGAAGCTGTCATTAATGAAATTTGGTCACTATGTATAATTTGGTCTGGCTTAAAAGATAGCTTTTATCTCGATATTATTTTTATTTTTCCAAAATAAATGTTATTTATAAAATCCAGTGTTAGTGTATTGACACAATACTTTAACATCTTTTGTCATAGTATGTCAAGCGTCCTAGCTTTAGATAATTATTTGTGCTAACGGTGCCACTAGTATACTATATAGTATGTAGCGTGGGAGTGGGTTCACGACCCTAAGGTCTATCGATCGGTCCAATCTTGCTTACAATTATAATTAAATAAGGGGGTTCCACTGGCCTGATGTAGGGCTGCGACCAGGATCTGCTGGATCGCGTGCTTGCCGCAGCGGGCTGGCTCCCGACGGTCGCGAAGATTGCAAATGGTGGAAGGTGCTAGTAGTTTCTAGGCGGTAGCTTGAATCCCCAGCGGGATCCAAGCACTCATGTACTTTTGAAATATTAATAGGATAATTATTAGGCAGGCAAATAGCTCCTGGACTTCACGACGGCTCCACCGGTATGACCGTTGCTCCGTCCTGCCCCACCCGCGCCCCACTTAATATTTTGATAACCGTTATTTGGTTACCTGGCCGCGGATTGGCTACGCGTATGCAGTTTAGTAGTTACACTTATTGCAACGTTACAATATATAAAAACCCGTGTCAAAATGTTTGTCCGAGATAAACTCCGAAATTACTTGACCGATTAAAATGAAATTTGGTCACTCTGTGTAATGACATGATACTTTTTATCTCTATCATTTTTCATTGCAAATTAAATGATTTCATTATTTAAAAGTTCTATAAGTTAGTAACAGATGGCGATGTAAGTTTCAACATATTTTGTCATTTAGGTCCTAGATTCTAGGCTGTCGTCATACATCACGCGTGTTTTTCTGACTATAGATAATTAGTGCACCCTAGTGTGAAGCCGGGCCGGGCGGGTTAGTATATTACATAATACTTTCAAGGGCCGGCGTTAGTAGTTAGTGGTTTTTTTTTACCTTGAATCGACAGGAAAAAGGATATTTCCTTTTCTATCCATCCACTCCCCGTCCAATCCTTTTCCCTTTCCCATTTTATCCTTATTAGGAAAGGATAGGAAAGGGAATAGGATTAAGGGCACCTCACTCATCAAACGAAACGCAGAATACTTCTGCTTCACGTCTGTCTTCTGTGAGGTCGTGGTATTTCATCGGTTGAGCCGGCCCATTCGTGCAACAGATGTTGTTGTTGCGGGCTCTACCACTGTTAAATAAACTGGTATTACGAATTATAAGTACGAAAATTTTGTGGTTTTTCTCTAATATCAAATATTCCTTTTTATTTACTTGATACAAATACACAATACTATTTTATTTTGTAACTAGCGGCCCGTCTCGGCTTCGCTCGGGTATTTTACAAAAATGATGCCGGAGCGGGCCGCTAGTTTTATAATAACATAAAAAGTAGTTATTGTGACATAATTGTAATAGTTAGAAACATGGTATCGCGGACTTTTTGGTAGATATGGATGTCCTCTATAAAGTTGTAGTGCATCACTTTGCTTTATTGTCAACAATTACCGCACCGTACGCGATATAACAATGTTTTTGCTATTTTTACACGTCTCGTTACATTATCGATGTATTCATACGGACCTCTAACTTTTTTGAAAATATTCTGTAACTTATGTCCATGAGGGATAATGTAGGATTCTAATGATGAAAGAATTTTTCAAATCGGTCCAGTAGTTTCAGAGCCTATTCTTTTAAAAGAAACAATAAAATCTTTCCTCTTTATAATATTAGTTTAGAAAAGTAATTTTAACGTAAGGAAAACTAGAGACGAGGGACAGGGACAGGAGGGACAACAAATGCATGCTTATATTATGAAAAGCTACGGCAGACACGGTAGTACAGCTGAACGCTGGGCGGGCGGCGCGTTCCCGATAGTTAGGGGGCGAGGGCGCGAGGGTGTGAGGGCGGCGCGGGCGGGCGGGGTGCGGGCGCGGCGCTGGCGCAGCGGGCCAGGCGCGTAGTGGCGCGCAGACAGTGTCGCACGCGCCGCCCGCGGCCGCACACCGTTCGCCGCGCTCGCCGCCTCCCGCTCTGCCGCACCACGCGTCCGCTGGGCGCGTCGCGCGGGCCGCGGGCCAGGCCCGCGCGCCTGCTGCTGCTGGCCGCGTGGCTGGCGGCCGCCGCCGCCCAGGACCCCACCTGCCCCAAGGAGCCGCTCGTCTGCGCCACCTGCCGTTCCTACGAGAACGCGCGCGAGCACAGCCTGCGCGTGATCCGCGAGAGCCTGCTCGCTAAGCTGGGCTTCACGCAGGCACCCAACACGACGGGGCGCGAGCTACCGCGCGTGCCCGCCGACCTCATGGAGCGCTACGAGCGCCGCCCGCCACCGCCTGGCGTCCAGGCAGATGCGCCCGCACCCGCGCGCACTTTCGTCACGCACACCGAGCGCGACGACTTCCTGGCCCGCACCGACAACGTCCTCATATTTGCCCGTTAGTATTTGCACCTGTATCTTAACCGACGTACGTAATCCGCCGACACCTATGGAAGTAGAGCCAGGTTCGATGCCCCTAGATACAAATGTACTTAGTACTTAGTTATTAACGATCTAATCACTACATTTACACCGTTGAATACTTACCGTCCATTATTGTGAAATTACTTATTTTTGGGTCGAAATTGGTTAAAAGGTATTAAAACCCGTGAAAGAAAACTGCGATAGTACGGACGCGTATCTCATAGGTTTAGCCCGTACGAGGCTCTCGTCTAGCCGTTAGCCGCTCGCCGGCACCACGTGCGAGCGACTGTTGCTCGCTATGGTCCATAGAGTTCATTGACAGGCACGTGTGCAGCTTATAAGTGGGTAACGTACTCCGTGATCGCATCACGCACCGCCAATTTTAATTAGCTAATGATTACTTCAAAGCGTCGTATCATTGTCTATGGGACTATGTCCAGATTTCTATCGTGAACGCGGCTTACGTCCGATGAATACAAATTTAGATAGATTTCATACATTGAAGTTTTTTTTACCCTCGGATTCTTTGATTTACAAATACATGACATTTGTATTAGCATATCGTTTTATTTGTAAATCGTCAAGAATTTCAAACTTAGGCTCGTTGAGAATAAAAAAAGCAAAGAATTAGTTATTATGCGAAAACGAGGCTATCTAAGTTCATACAAATATGTGATCTGCCTAAAGCCAAGGGGCTACGACCGCTCCTGATAACGTCAATTTTAACTTCGCCGCAATGCGCGAATAGAACAATTGATAGGATCGATACAACAATATATAAACGTATTGCTTTAGCGACGGAAAACATTTCAATTGCTATTCAATAAAAATTGGCTTTTGCTGCGTATAAAAAAATAGTAGGTAAGTGTTAGCATTCATTACATTAGTTCTGAATTTGTGTATTCAATAAATTTGAAAAATTATTTTTGCTTTATCTTTTATTAATAGCTATATTAATTAAAAATAAATTTATAACCGTTTTATTGCTATGCAAAAAACAAAAAAGAATTACAGAATACAAAAAAAAAAACAATATGCTAATAATATAATGGCAAAATTAATTTATTTATAACTTAATATAAATAGTAAAAATTTCTAGAGAATGAATCTCGCAGCCGTGAATTTCATCTTAATGTTAAATTGAAAATATTTGCAACACAGAATTCCCACGAACATCTTGTGACCTATATGACTATTTATAGTTTTAGCATATCAAAGACGATACTGTACGGTCCTTCACTTTGTACATCAGCAACATATGAAAGGAATAGGTAGGAGCTAAAATAAATGAGATAATATTGTAGTCGGTCGCTTGTCAATAGGTTACATACGAAGTTATTACTGTATCTATGTATTCTTGAATTATTCCTCTTACAGATCCTCATATGCATTTTGCTAATATTGTTTATCGTTATCATAATTTGCAAAACCAACATGCTTAAATAATATATATTGTGTGCATTGGTTTTATTCGCGTGTGTATTACTGTATGTATGAATTGTATTAGTGGGTGAATTTGTATTTGTGTATATGAAGAATGTTGGACGATTGATCTATATATTTATTTAAAAGTGCGAAGGGTACGTGGCCGCCACCGCAAACCTTTCGGCACGTTGAATAAAAATGTTGATCAAGCTCTTTGTGAGGTTAATGAATATATCGATGATGTATAACGAATAATGATAATTGTGATCTTAGAATAAGAGAATAAAACACATGTTCACAACGTATTTACAAGGTGTTTAGTCTGACGGATTTATCTTAAACATAACCTATAACAATATCAATAAAATGTCTTAATGAATCTTTATTAATAGACATTTATTATAAATAATCATTTATATCTATGAATACTTTTGCACACAACACAATACGTAGATATGTTATTTAAAAAAAAAACTAACGTAATTCACTCTTAAGAAGTTGTTAAAAAGTAAGCTATTATAAAAAAAAGGTTTACAGTATTTGTATTCCGAACGACGTGTGTATATAATAGTGTTTCTATTTTTTACACAAATGATAAGAATATAGAGACCGCAGTAGCAAGCCGCGGTCGCCAGCATAGCAATATGTAGGCGTCTACCGCACAGACTCGAAGTCTGTGAGTTGCTGCTCTTACAGCGCTGCCCCGCGAATTTTTCAGGGTTGCCAATTATTATTTAATTAAATACTATCGAAAAACAGATTTTTTAGTTATTTACCTACTATATTATTATATTACAGTATTATTAAATAATAAGTATTTCGAATTGTGTTTAAGTAAAAGAATATAGTAAAGAATGAAATTATTAAAATATCTATAGTTTGTATTAAAATGAGTATATAATTCAATTTTTTCAAAGCATTCAGACTCAAAATTCTCTTACAACTTGTTTATTAATGGATTCATACTAGAAATATGTAGCACCGGGAAAAGCTTTTAACACAACACGTTAAAAATATTTTAAAATGTTATTTTGTTTTTATATCGTCATTAAAATATTAATTATTATGATAAATTGGGATACAATCAGACAAATTTAGCAACCCTAATTTTATTCGACGTGCAAACGCACCGCCTTCGTATAACTGGGTGACACAATTCTTGACACATTACCTAATAATCTCGACGTATACTATGACAATATCCGAATTTTGATTGGTTGCCGAGCTCATTCAAAGACATTTAGAAAAATAAAAGATAAACTTTGCGACCATAAATCATACCACTTTAATACGGTGGTGGAAATTTGGGACAATTTATTCGACTATATCCACTTTTAACCAGAACTTATTTAGAATAACGTATCACAATGGTCCAGGCAACGAAAACGAAAATGATTTTTAAAGTAAAACACAAGAATCTACACTATAGAGCCAGTTTTGATGAGAAATGTAATGTAATTGTTGCTATGCAATTTATAAAACAATTGTAAATTAACTAATATCATCAAGAAAAATGTATCAAAGAGTTATACATTTTGTTTTAATATTTTTTTATTGATATTATATCACT
Organism: Papilio slateri; assembly: GCA_018246275.1. Taxonomy (NCBI): domain Eukaryota; kingdom Metazoa; phylum Arthropoda; class Insecta; order Lepidoptera; family Papilionidae; genus Papilio; species Papilio slateri. Next base: position 8,699 of record DWTW01001408.1, read on the forward strand.
CATTATTATGTGACATAAACCGTTACAAATATTCAAAAAAAAAACAGGAAATAACTACAAAAAAATATACAAATATGAAATTGGTAATTTGTTTAAGTGGACATCGACTTTGGTCAAAGCACAGTTTAAATCATCAGCAAACATATTTCCAGAGAGGACTAGGCCTACTGGGGATACCTCTTTAAAAAAAGCGCACCTTGGTTCTTACCTCTGAGGTGGTGTGGAAAAAGAGCTAAGAATTTTGGTTCAATCTATAATGCTTCTATCAACATACAGGCACACAAATATTTTTTATTTAACTTTCACAATATTTCAATTATATATTATGCATATTATGTATTATTATTTAATGAAATAATGATTTAACCCAAAATAAAAATACCCATAAAATCTATTACACTAATGTAATGTAATTAATATTTTTCCCACGCCGGACAAGTTTATTAAATTACGTAAATTATATGTTTGTAGTCGCAAGTCACACATCCTGCCAAAACTACACAATAACTCAATAATCCACAATTGGTTTATCGTGGCGTTGCATCTCCACGGTGTAATTATATTGAAATATATTGCCCAAGCTTCAAAATGATTACGCAGTTAACTATAAACTTTTAATGCTGAACTTTAACGACTTATAAGAGTAATTTTTATACATGGATAGAAACTCACGTGCGATTTAGGAAGATTCATTCGTAAGTCTAGGTTCTATTTAAATGATATTCAATTGACTCAGTTATGCAGTAACTTGGCGGAAATGGGCACCCTATTATTTTCTAAATTATTTAAAATGTAATGTCCATTAATATTATAATACTTCTCTTTGAAATTTACTATACCTTAAATTGTGATTTAATACATTATTTAACACTAGCAAGTACCCGCGACTTCGTCTGCGTGGTTACTATAATAACTGTACATTTTATTAATAAATAGTTCTCAGCAACCGAAATAAATAGAAGGACCCTATGAAAATAAAACAAATTACTAAATATAACGACTTTATTACAAATAATACACTTGATAAGCACTTTGGAATTCCAATTTGATATTCGATACTTTACCTGGTGCATATTTATATTCTAGCTATAAAAAAAAGATACTAAATATATTTTCTAGAAAGTCGGTCGGACGAATTGTGAATGTATCTGTTCTTATTTTCATCAAACTGACAAATGCATCACAGTTTAATGTGGATGCGTAGGTGCAAAAGTCCACCGGCGTGAATTACTTGTCATTTTTATAAATAACATTTTCTTATCGTACGAAGCAAGGACGGCATGCTATTGCGCGCATCGTAACTGCCTTTTTTATTTACATGCCTACCGCTCTTAAATAAGTACCAACTGCTTGTATCTCTCTCCCGAGTATTATGTAAGTGTTAATTATAAATATAGAATGTGAAGGAAGGAATTATTTATATTTTATGATAGCGAAAATATATGCATCCACTTAAAGAATATCTGCAAAATGTGATTTATTTACAGGAACACATACACATTTATAGGGACACAAAAGTATTGTGTAAAAAAGAACATTTTACTGTCTCGATTTTTTTACAATCACTTAGTTTTTTGTACTTACATAGATAGTTACATGGATTTATTTTTTTATGTGTAAGACTTAAGCGCTTCAAATAAGCTTTGATTGAACCTCTGTTAATTTTCTACTAGCGACCTATTACGTCATATTTAAGCCATTTTAAACAAAAACTTAATGAATACACCTTTCTCATGAATCACTTCGTCTATTGGTGACAATCGTATGAAAATCTATTTGGTCGTTTTTGAGTTTATCGCGTTCAGATAGAGAGACGCGGCGAGAGGACTTTGTCTTTATAACATACAGTGATATCATATGACGGCGAGACAAGAAGGTCATTAATCTGACGGTACTGTAGTCCCATAACAGTGCTGTGTACTTAACAAATAATTTTTTGACTTAAGTGAATGCAGATATATAAGCAATAATAATATATAATGCAAGACCAGTAGAAAAAACGAAATCTTTTGACTAAATTTCACGAGTTGAAAAGTTTGAGTAATATGAACCATCAATATAGCCTAATGGTTAAAATTATATAGACTGCGACACATGAGATCGAGGGTTCGAATCCACCATTTGGATATTTTTGTGGAACCTAACCTAACTTAAGCTGTAAAGCTAATTCCAGTTATGAAATTATTAAATTTTTGTTAGTTAATTAATGTCATTTTTGGAAATAAAAAATAACATAACTAAATATTAAAATTTGCTGTAAGTTAAAAGATCCTTTGTTTCAAAAGAAACACAAGCGTTAGTACATCGTTCCGTACAAATGTGCTCTAGACGTCCTGATTCACGAGCAATTAAGGTGACTGCCAGCAGCCAAAACAATCGATCGTTGCAAATGGCCGCCCGCCCCGCACGCACCGCATTCGCGGCAACATTTAACGTCTCATCACGACACGTTTGATGTAATATCATTAACAATTACATATATGCACCTGCACAACCATAATTAATCTCTTTTTACTTAGAATTATTTATAGGATTATCCTGCATAGGTAGAGGTAGAGGTAAATAATACCTCTTTGTTTTCCATCAAGCTTAAGTTCTAAGTGTGATCAGAAGTTTCAGTGTTATGCATCAAGAACCGATTAGGCCGTTTTGCCTTAACTATAACAGAAACGAAACTAACTACTAAAAAAAAGTTTGGACACGAATTTATATGTATATTTTATTTTTAAACAAGTGTATACGCTTGATAAAGGTGTTCCATTAATGTAAATAAAATCAACGTTAATTGTAATCACAATGTAGAATTTACGTGTACATGTATAGGTATTTTAAAAATTATCTGTGGGTGGTATGAACGAGGATACAAATTGCTATGGTATGATATATAACCTCTTTAGTTCTAATTAAAATTATCTATAAAAGATTGCGGATATCTTAACTAGGGAGAGTGTAAAGTGCATCCGCAAATTTTAAATAGAGACGCGTTTGCGTATAGAGTACTTGCGTACCAAATTGCACGGCAGCTGAGCCCGCATGGTTGGACCACCCTCCGACTGTGCAAAAATACATGTATACGTAGTTAGCTCTCCCTCGTCGTCTTAATAATAGGACAAATTACTGCAATGGTTTCCGAACGGCGCTTGTATGTATCGCTATAGATTTATCGGCGGGAAAGTCGATAACCACTTAATGCCAATTATGTTTACTCACTCACGTATTTGTTACGCGCTGTAGATATTAAATAAACAGAAAAAAAAGTTTTTTGATCAACACAATTATACGTTTTAACTAGTTAAATCTAATCGAGTGGTTATAGTAATACTATTTAAAATATTGTTAACACTTTGCTTTCTTAGTGTCTTTTTCAAATCATAGATAGATTCTTCCTAATAGGTTAAATGGATAGACGAATGTTCGTTACTCTAGACGCAAAAACTAACGAAAGGATTTTTATGAAATTATATTAATATATATCTTACCCAAAAGAATAACACGCAGGTTAAATATTGTAAATATATTGCGTAAACTAGCCCAAACATAACGATAAGTGTCATACAAGTTTAGGTTTTTTTTTTAATTTATGTCATATGAAAGCTATATCGGCCTGCGTGATAGTTCTAAAAATATATCTACCCACGCCTGGAGCATATATCCTGGCTTATAGGTGGATTCAATGGATAATTAGTGCACTTGTAAGAGACGCCCCAAAATAGGTACTGATTGGATTAGCACCAATTGAAAGAGGCCCATGTCTGTCATAAAACCTGACGGATGGATATAAGTATAATACAAAGGTGGAAATTTATTGTAATCTTGTTAAATAACGTTGGAAAAGTTTTGTTATATACAGTTAATTTATATGTTGTGCCTTACCCAAAGCAAATCTATTTCTACTAATAGTAAAATCATAATGTTATCTTATTAAAAAAAAATACGAAAAAACTATAGCCAAAACCTATTTACAGTATGGACTACGGTCGTGCCGACCCCACATAAA
>DWTW01001409.1:0-12690 GCA_018246275.1 Papilio slateri
TACATACAGATATACGGTACACATACACACGGCCGTGACACTGTCGGTCGTTGAACTCGCCCATTGGGCTTTGCAGCGACCTACTAACTAGTAACTAAGCCTCTGTTATCATAACACTAACGAAGTGCCCTTTTTCTACGTTTTTATTTACAATCCTTTTTGGGGATTGCGCCATAAAGAGGAAATACGAATTATTTCAGCAAATAGGCTGCCATAAAAGCTTAACTCCTAAAATATTTTAAGGATCTTGTCAAGACAGATAGTGTTTGTAGAAACATAGCAACTAGTTACGATTAAAGAACGGTAAAACGAGCGAGTTTATCATACAATTTTTCGGGCATTCAACACGGAAAAAGAGGTTTTCAATTTAAATATTTCAATTATTTATTGCGCCGTTTGTTAGTGGGTACTTTTACTGTTTTTCTTAAATAGGTATATACTGTTAACCAGTTGCATATACTCGTATGTACTTTTATCTACCTACGTTTAATAACAAAAATATTATATATAATAAATAAGCGTAAAGAATCGTCATAACGAAAATGGCTCTAATGAAAATCAACGTTGAAATGTATACCCAACAAACTGTGCTGAGTGGAGTCCATTCCGACTGCAAGACACTCTGCACTGTACGGTTAATTTTGTTCAATGCGTCCTTGTATATAAGATTTTTTTTGTTTCATGTGAGATTTTTTTATAAGGGATCTTATTTTCAGGTATTTCAAAGACATACACAATTAACTTTTCTTGGGGTTTTTATATACTTAACTAAATAAAAGAAAAATTCAGTTTACAAGACAAAGGGATTGAATGGAAAGTGATACAAAAGAGTCAGTGTTTTTTAAGGTAGCCCATAGGTTTGTCCATTTTATAAGAGGTATCTTCTTAGTTGGAGAACACCAAAGTCTTTGAGTTTCTTTAGCTAGTACTTTCTAACTTTTACTTACCCAAACAATTGTTCTAATAAATTGTTTGGTATGACAACATTATTATATTATTTAACTTATTAATTAATAATGAAATTATAAAACATATTCAGTATATAGATTTAGGTTTCTTTTTGCCATTAAAAGAGATTCCTCTTGTGGTCAGCAGTCGTGTGTGTCACATGCTCGTTTATAAATTGGGTCGCGACGCAAATTATAAACACAGACAGAAATGGAAACATAAATTAGAGCACCAGGATGTTATAAATCTTAAGAGATACGAACAAACAAAACGAGGAAACGACATTCTCTGACGTGGTATTAGTAAATACGAAAGGTTGTGTGGAAGAAACTGCTTTTGACGACTTCTTACTTGGTCTTAATTTGTACCACCAGTGTAACACATCCCGCTCTCGTCTTTCGCCAACTGGTTGTGAACTGAACGGATCATTCACAATACGCAAGTCATCACAATTCACAAATTCACATAACGCAAGCAAAATATCAGTCAAATTGTGAACTGAATATTCATAACAATAAGTAAAAGTATCTTCAAAAGATGTTTATAAAAAAAAGGTTGTTGTCAATTCACAATGTGTTGACAGTTCATAATACGCCTAGTCCGATTATAAACTGACGGAGTTCACAATCGGACGGTGATGGTGTGATACATAGATATTCTTCTTCGCCTAGTGAAATTGTTTCTTACTTGACTTCGTATGCACTCTTTTCACATACTATTCATCTTCATGTCATGTCAGAAAACCACAGTGCTTTATGTTACAGGCTCATCACATACAATTCACTTAACCGTTTCAATCATAGTTTACACGCTAAAGACCGACCACGTCCATCGATCAAACATTTTACTAGCAAAACAACTGCACGACGCGTGGTAATATAATTAAGGCCAATGCGAGATGAGCCATTAAAGACCTCACAGTTCAAAGCGTTTGCCACCAGAACACCATTAGCGTCCACCAGAGTCAAAAACCGTGGTTTTATAATAATCCGCCGGCCATCAGGGGCACAATAAGTTAGTCCGGCGTTATTTCTATACGGGCACGGGGCAACGTCTTCAGATCGCCTATCATTTTCGGAGCTATTTCTGAACGTTGACAGATTTAAAGGAGTTTGATTTAATTTGTATGTTTATGTTACAGAACGTACACAAATGAGCAATGCACATAAGTTATTGTAACGGATAGCGGCCACCCTTTTCCGGATTTAGTCATGTAAGCTATAATTTATTTATGTTTGGCTATTTCAATTAATTTAAATGCTTGAAGAACAAACATCATCAGGGAAGGTGAAGGTGTCCTGCGCGATCTTAAAGTTTTGCTCCATGTTTTTTTTTTACCTCTTCGGGGTGTCCCGCTGACACTGCTCCTATTATCAATGCACAGCAACCTTGAATTCTTATTGAGTTGAAGTTTTCTTTTGTTTTTTCACATCATTCATACGTAAGTTTTTTTTCCGGCCTATAAGGGTTTGTAAAATAATATAATTGTTATGATCTCACTTTTTTAGATTTGCAAATATTATTATTTCTATTTTAAAAACAACGAACCATCGTAGAAACCATAAATCTCCTAGATGTTACATTAATCCTTCGTTAAACATCACAGCATCACATTAAAAACGTGACAGTGTAAGTATAAGTAAAACCGGGACCTCGTGCGATAGAAACCATAAAATGAATCTGAAACCGAAAGCGTATCACGGATATGAGCCCACGTCACTTTGCATCGCATCCCGTTTGCTTGACTCACTTCGACCGCAGAGGTGACAGCTTCCTGTCGTTGTAAAACTTACAATTAAAAATGACCGGTATTATACTGAATTTACCACCCTATGTAATTACAAATCGCCATGTTTTATATCTGAATAAAAATCTTACATAATTTTATATTTACAATAACTTTAAATTAAGTTTCAGCAACGTTTTCATTACTCTATTAGCCATTAGGCTATCGGGGTTTTACAGGCTATGGGCGTGGTGGCGTAGTGGCGTGGTTTAGGGTACTGCGGTACGTGGGGTAGTTGGTTTAAATCCACCATAACGAATAATACTGAAAATGAACCTTGTGAAAAGATAAACTAATAATACTAAAAATAACAGAAATGCACATAACCTCTGCCTTTACCATTCATTAATTTATTTATGATTCGTTTGAAATAGTCTCTATGTTCATAAATGATAAATAATAATCAGGTACTGCTGCGAGCGCGCCGAGGCATGGGTTAGGAGGGGCGGGGGGAGGGGGTTGCCAGCGCGCGACCGCAGGCGAGCGCCCGGCCGCAAGCACCGCGCGCCCGCCGCCCGCCGGCCGAAGTGCGCAGCGGTTCGCTCGATACGATTCAGCGTCTGCTCTAGAGTGACCATATTTCAGTTAATAATTTTCGCTATTGTAAGGGCCGTAAGTTAGAGATCGCCGGTGTATCTAATCCTAAATTATTCATGTATTGATTAACGTGAATAGGTTTTCATGGTATGGAGGGGAGCTGTTTCTCTTTGCCTAAAATCGCTCATAACTTTTATGATAAGCAAATAATGGTCTCGAATATAAATAGATGCTGGAATATGTGAAAGAAAAAAAAATATTGTTTACGTTTTGAGCAACACGCCACATTAAAAATAACTCACCATTTTGTTATTATGTTTGCTGAAATATTAAATCTATTAATGGAAAACAAATCTAAGAAAAGTCTAAAAGTTAGATATAAACACAAAATAAAATTTGTTTTGTATCTAAACAGTTAACAATTTACTCTAATCTAATCTGTTGAATTTATTAAAATTGAAATTTGTTGGTCACCCTACAAAACGTCGCCATTTTAGAATGAAACGCGGCGCGTCAGTCGCTCGGCGTCCGCCCGTTCGTGTATACAGCACGCGTTTAAACGCTGGCTCCTTTTCAAAATCGTTTCGTAAGCTTTTTGAAGATGAGAACGATGCATTTCGAATATGACCCGGAGAGGTTGATAGAAGAAGTAAAAAAGCGTCCCGGACTGTGGGATTTTGAAGATGTCGCGTATCGTACGAAGGCAATACGGCAAAAACTATGGATGGATGTTGTAAAGGAACTCATGGAGCCAGACGTGAAGGTCACGAAGAGTGAATTGCGAGAACTTGGTAAACAACATGTTAATTTATTATTTTGCAACAACAAAATGTAACCGCTAGATAATACCTTTTATTTACCGTTTATGACATTTCTCTGTCATTGTTACTGCACTAGACATGACATTTGTACTTAGGTATAGATTAAAAATCGATTAAATATCGAACTTTTATCACACACATAGACTAGATGTGCTTGTGTCATTTAAGATTTCGTATTTATTTGAAAAACTTGTAATTAATTGTTTATTGTATACATTTGTTGCATAACTAATGCTAACGATTTATGTTAAATAATACTGTATATTTACGTTTGTATTTTATTTAAATAATGCCGGGCATTTTGGTTTAACAAAAAAAATAGTATATAAATAATTATTTTGTAAAATGTACAAATTAGTCATTGTTTATAGTAGACAGTTTGTTTATAAACAAAAGCAAGGGTGCTCACGGACGTGCACTATGAGTTTCAAACATGACGTGAACTCGTTATACAACGGAACCCTATGCTCGGCTCGACTTATGGTTTAATTAACGAGGAAAAGCTCCGTGAAATATGCTTTAATATACACTGCTAACATTAAAAAAGTAATGAGAACGAAAGATATGTAATTTAGAGATGTGTGAAAATCTTATATTCATATGTTTTTTTTTGCAGAACTCCAGCTACAAAAAAAATGGAAAAGTATTAGAGATTGCTTTCAAAAATACGTAGTAAATCCGAATAGATCCAAAAGACCTTACATATATACGAAAAAACTACAATTCCTTCTCAAAACTGAGCAGTCTGAACAAGCCGGCGCCTCGACTGAATCTGAGGACGGTGACAAAACATCGAGCGTTTGGCGCACGAGGAGGAGACTGAAGATTAAAAAAGACAGCTCAGATGATGATAATGATAACGATAACGACAATTACAGTTACAATGATGACGCCAAATCGAATTGCTCTCATGAAGTTGGCGATGAACAAAACGAAACACAATTGCCGTCTAAAAAGATCAAAACGAATAATAGCGTCCTTAACGAAATTGCTTTCGCTAATGTCGACGCACAAAGTTTAAACGAAACAGAGGACAGTGATAAATTGTTTCTCCTGTCTCTGCTCCCTCATCTGAAATCAATACCGGAAGAGTTTAAATTGAACGTTAAAATGGAAATGATGAACGTACTGAGAAATGCAAATTATAACACGTGCCTCGAGCATAAACTAATTTAATTACATTTGTGGTATTTTAAATTAGTGATGTAGTTGATACTCATAGTCAAAATTAAGTAGTTAATAAGAACTATGTATTTTTTGGACGAGTGACATTCCAATATAGATTATAGCAACAAACAAGTAAATTTTGTTTTATGTATTTTATGCTACGTGCAATTCCACAATAACCTATTTAAGTAAAACTATTAAGATTGTTGATCTCTATGTACCTAAATATAATAAATTATAAATGATGACTAAGAGTTTTTTTGTCAATAACTGAAAGATTTGTTTAGAAACCAAGAAGTTTCCCTGGATTATTAAAGTTACGGCTAATTTTAAGCTGTTACTCAGGTGTTAGCTTGTGGAGGAAATATTCAGTCACATAGCTAAGTTTTTTGAGCAAAACCCTGAATTGCCTTGCCCTCCCTTATTAATCACGATTGTGGTTTTTTTATTAATACAAGTTACAATGAGATGTGTAAAATAATTACTTATATTCAAATACCTGACAAGCTGCCACACGCCTGGAATATATTTAATAGAGAAAGGTAAACATTTTCATTAAGTGATAATGTCTGCATCCGTCATATAAACACAATGCTTAATGAATTGATTTGGGATAATCATGACGTCACAGAACATCATTGTAAAGTAGAAACTCACTGCTTTATATTTATTATATCCTTTGTATATGTTTCATTATTTATTTTAACATTAATAAAACTACATATGTTGGTCTTTATATAAATAAATAAATAAATTGCCACACTATTGAAATAAACGATACCTTTAAACCACAGCGAAATAAATCTTTATTAACATCGCTACGGAAGGTGAGAAAAGAAATCCAATTTTGTATTTTAAAAATAAATTTTAATTTTGTTCACGAATTAAATAAAAATATTATTGAATCATTAGGGATTTCTCGACGAGCCAGTCCTACTGCGATAGCTTCAGGTATCGACAACATCGATATCCGATTTATTAATGAATTCGCAAGGCGTCCGCCTTAACCCTAACCTAACCTTATCAATCGTCAATTCTATAAACAAAATCAAACACTCACCTGAGATCAAGATATGTGAGAGACTGCAGTCCGCCGACAGTCTCTGGTACGCTTCTGATTATATTCTGTGACAGCAACAACTTTTCCAAATACACGTACGTCGTCACTTCGTCGGGCACATCACTAAATCTATTCTTAGACAAATCTGAAACAAACAAACGGCACATTAGTCAGGTAATATTTCAATCTGCTGTGCGTGAAGGCGAGGGTAAAACCAATACTAAAACTTAATAGCTGTTGGGGGAGTGTTACACGTAAGGGAAGAGAACAAGGTTCTTTTGTATAGTTACGCGGTTTTATGGTTAAAAGTAATGGCCAGTCATAAAATCGTAATTTCGTGCGGCTTGTAATCTCGTTCAAGTAAACAATCAATTATCTGGGAACATGACAAAACCTAACTGAACTTAAAATTTCACAAATTGAACATTTTATTTATAGTAGATAAAAATAGAATTTTTATACTGTGAGTATTGTCAGTCTTCAAATTCACAATCATATAGTTTATAATATCTAACGGCCAATAGCCTAACGTTTAAGGGTACGGACCGCGAATCATGCACAACATAGTTGTGGGTTCGAATCCCGCTATAAAACTATTGTGAACCATGTTCAACCAAGTTTAAAATTTGTTTGGAGATGGTTAAAAGATATATTAGTAAATTATTTCGATAATCTAATAATATTTCATATATATGTCCGAAGAGGGTTGGCGTCAGGCAGGCGGCCTGCCGTAAAAAACTATAGCTAAAACTTTTTACAGTATGGACTACGGTCGTACTGTGCCGACCCCACATAAAGTGGGAAAAGGGCAGAAAGAAGACAATTTATAATATCTATTTTCATTACAGTCAATTACTAAGCGCAAATGTATACATTTTTGAGTTGCTGAACTGCTCGAAATTTAATTAACTAATACAACTAAGATTATTGAGTAGGTTTACTGTAGTTAATTTGCTGTTTATTGTTATACAGTTAATAAACATAATTCATCAACACTTACATCCATTTCATAAAACACTTCACAACTTGTCACTGTTCTTGTGGTGTTATAGCAGCCCTATACTTACGGTTCTCAAGTGGCCAGTGCGCGGCTGCCACTTGAGAATCTTTCTACACTATCGCTTTTATTTTTCACTAAGGCCATCCTATTGCGACTTTATCTTGCTTCATCTTTTAGGCTACGTAGGTGTAAAACTAACATTCCATTGATATCAATATGTGGTAATATCCGCAAATATATCCGTAGAGTATCCTAGAACCAGATGATAACTTACGAAGTGACTAAACATCCTTATCTCTAACACGCTATGAAATGTATTTAGATATCCGTACTGCTATAGAACCCGGCGACATCTTAATGAGTGGCATTTATATAAGGTGCAGTAATGAGATGGGATATTTCTGCGTAAACCAGTCGTAGTTCGATGACTCCACAGTTTAGCTGTGGGGTTAGGCGTGGCGGGATAAGGTCAGCGTACACAACCACAAACGAGGTAAATCGAATAATAAATTCTTGTTTTTTTATATTTTGCCTTATTGAGAGCAAAGAGACTTCTAATTGAATAAATAAATTTTATATGAAATAATTAATATTCGAAATATTAGTAAATTATTTCGATAATCTACTAATATTTTATATATATGCCCGAGGAGGGTTGGCGTCAGGCAGGCGAAGAAAAAACTAAAGCCAAAACCTATTACAGTATGGACTACGGTCGTACTGTGCCAACCCCACATAAAGTGGACGAAGGGCAGGATACGATAAAAATCTGTCTAGACTTCTTCTGTATCAAAACTCTGGACAAGTCTCATGATGATACTGGATACTAGACTAGACTAGACATATTGAAGAACTTCAAAGGTGTCAAAACCTAACACTAGTTGGAATGAATAGTACATGAAGCAGATGAACGAATTGCGTTTTGAATAGGACCTTCCAGAGGAACTTCGACAGTAAACGGCGACTGTTATGAAAGAACTGTTATGTTATGAAAGACGTGAGAATTACTTTTTACTATTAAGCGACCTTTTATTTCAATTTGATTTTATACTGTACCTTTCTACGACCATAATTACTAGTTCATTAAAGCTTCTTTTGTTTATTGTAATTAATAGATTCCTTATGCTCATAAAAGGCAGACCTATCGATATATTGGATTGTTGTATGAAATGATATAAAGCGTATCGTGAATTATTGCTTGCCATAGAAATCCTTCGATACCAGCTAAGCTATAGATCAATACAAGCTTCTCTATGAACTGAATGCAACGGCTTAAGAGCCCGCTACGCTACGACGCCGACGCGAAAAGAAGCTTATCGCAGTTGACAGATGGCGATGACAGCGTGAACAGACGTGACCGCGCGCTGTGTATGGATCGCATCCATGCGTAACCTGTTCGCAGACATATAGAGAAAAAATCCAATGTAAGACAAGAAAATAAAATATATAATATATAGAAAAATGTTCGCAAAACTTTCGTTATTTACAATCCTTTACTTAATGCGGTAAGACATTACTCAGAGAAGGTTTACTGTAATACGCTTTTTAATAGTGGGAAAAAATCGGGCGTTGTATAAAGGCAGATCAACATTCAGTTCACGGATGGGGGGCCGCGAGTATGACTCTGACGTAAAATTAAGTATGATTTATGACTTTTATGAGCCTCTTCATCCTCGGGCGTCCTTATTTGCGTGAGAGGCTCGTACTGAAACAGTCACCCTGACTCCACACAGACGGGAAAGTAAATTTCTACGACCATTATTTTGCTCCCGTAATTCTGCTATTAATCATAACGTTTATCAAGATCATAAATTCAGCTATGACTTGGACTAATTTAATTTACGGCCGTTTATTCTTTCAGCAAAGTATTTGCTTTCGCACTTAAGTTATTAAATTATAACTTTGTTTTTAAACTATTATCGTGTCATTAGTTTTTGGCAAGGTGAGGCTAAGCATCTGAATTATTATTTATCTCATTTGTCACCTATGAGAATTTTCGGTTTTTTGTAGGTTTACAAAGTAATGAATAATTGTCAAATTTGAGATCTAGTAAGTAGGTTATAAAACGAAAAACGGAGATCTTAATTTAGTGTCACTAATGTTCTCTATTATTTTTAGTTGAGAGTAACGGTTAGTTTTTTGTATCGCCGGTACAAATGTAGTTGTAGGAGATTGTAAATCGATTTACTAAAGAAACGTTTTTAACCGAAGTACTGTGATTTAACACATGATACAATACCACTTGTACGTACGCGATGGGCAACGACCTAAAGTTGCAAACAAGTTCTGCGCACGAGAGGTGAACCTGTCTCATTACAACGGCTAATTTAGCGAGTAACATGTTGTAAGAATATAAAAAAACAACGAAAGTCCTTTGGCGATACGCGGTATTGTTTTTTGTGTGTAGATCTAAACTAACTATAGCTGCAAGTAAAAGGTCGTCTTTATAGCAGTAATCTCAAACCTTGGAGACTTCAAAACGAATTATGGATACAATAAAACATTTTTTTTTAAATCTAAATTGGGATGCAGACAAAAACGATGAACTTAATAAGTTAAATTTTAACGCAATAAAATGCGTAAAATTATTTCATTGCCGTGGTATCAAGAAACCGCAACGATCGTATTGATATACGATATTAGTGGTGTTGTTTGTGGTGGTTGATAAAGGTCTTACTTATTGCTATTACAAATAAAAACTTCAATTCAAAATATTTGTGTGATGCCCTAAACGTAATATAAAAAGTTAAGCCCGAATTTAGACACCTTAAAATAATTACTCTGGACACGATGGCAACAACTCAAGAGAGAGAAAATGTTGAACCATAAGTCTGTTATTTTGTTCAGATGGGATGCAAATCTGCACCTCATCACCTTTGCAGTCTGAGTTATTTGTTTCTCATTTCCATTATTCACAAATAAAGAAAATTGTTTATTAAGTGGGTATGTGCCATAATGTTGTACGTGAAAACTAAATTGATATAAGCTACAAATGACTGACACCAAGAAAACTTTGAAATGTCATAAGCTGATTTCCATAATTAGAAAGTTAGGTTTAACCCGTCCTAAATTATCGGAAAAGGTTGTACTTTGAAGAGTTCCCTTCAAAGTTACTTGAGAATAAATTGAAATAGAAGGTATATTAAATTTTATATAGGTAGTACAAAGAAGCGTAAGAGGTAAATCAGGGTCGTTCAAAATCCGTTATATTTGCTTAACCATATAGATAAATAGAAAGTTTTTCCCTTGTCCACCTCAAATGACTCTTATAATGAAATCTATTAAAATTTAATGTTTTTTTTATCTATTTAAAACGATCTATACCTATTTTTTTTAACGGATAAGTGGGAAAATGTGATGGAGAGGCAGAGCAATATAAAATAGAGAAATACGTATTTGGCAAAAGAAAGAGTAAAAATGGAACAACACTAGTTATAGTCGCTTTGCAAAACAAACTGAGCATACTCAACAGTTTCTACAGGAAAAAGAAAACGAATGTACCTGGATTTCTCCAAAGGGCCTTCTTAAAAACGAAATTGATTATATAATGAACAACAACATTAGGGTTTTAAAGACATTTCTGTTATACATAGTTTAAATTTTCATTCAGATCACAAATTGTTCCAGGCCAGGCTAACAAGTGCGCCTATTAAACGAAGTAGAAGATGGCACAACTTAAGCTCCGCCCTCGTATGTATCGGAAATTGCGAATCCCTCATGACTAACCTGAAAGCTATAGTAGATAAATATAATAGTACATCATTAGAAGAAAAATACAAAAGAACTATCAATGTATTGAAAAGAGAAACAAGAAAAGCCGATAAAAGAGTAATGTCTTCAAAAACACAACAATTACTTCAGGAAAGAAAAAAAATATTGCAAGAGAAGGAAAACAAAATTAATCGTACAAAAATATCTCAAATCAGTAAAAAGACAAATGAAAGTATAGGAAAAGATTACAAAATAAAAAGACAAATTACCCTGAAAAAACATATTGAAAGAACTGGCGGAATAAAAAAGGCTATAAAGGAACTTACTACTAAAAAGACTGGATACCAAATATAAAAACTAAATCTGGAAACTACACAAGCAAACGGCCTGAAATACTTAAAACGGCAACTGACTATAACAAAAACCTATACCAGAGTAAAAATCTCAATCATATTACAACGGGATATACAATGGACGATACACAGTCTGTACCCAAAATTTTAAAGGAAGAAACGATAAAAGCAATACACTTACAAAAGAATAATAAGATCCCAGGCGCAGACCAAATTACCAATGAACTTCTCAAATCTATAAGTTGTTGCTCCCATATTAACAGAATTGTATAACGAAATTATGGAGACTGAAATTATTCCTGATGACTGGACCAAGTCAACGATCATCCTAATACATAAAAAGGGAGACAAAGGAGAAATAGGACATTATTGTCCCATAAGTTTGATGTCAAATATCTAAAAAAATTTTTCAAAGATAATATTGTCCCGTATTGGCGCCATGTTAGACGAAAATCAACCCAAAGAACAAGCTGGTTTCCGACGCAATTTTCGACAATTGATGATATACATGTTCTAAGATAGATTTTACAATAATTTAAGGAATATAACAAAGTGTACTATTTAGGGTTCGTAGACTTCAATAAAGCGTTCGATTGCTTGGAACACCAATACATCTGGAAAACATAAGACGAACAGGGAATACAGGGGAAGTACATAAAAATCTTGGAAAAGATATACTACAGAACTACACAAGTAAGACTGGAAAAAACCGGCGAAGAATTTCCCATAAAAAGGGGAGTACGACAAGCCGATCCTATTTCTCCTAAGCTATTCTCAGCAGTTTTAGAGATGGTATTCCGAAATCTAGAATGGAATGGAAAAGGACTTAACATTAACGGAGAAAACTTAAACCACCTACGCTTTGCCGACGACCTTATTTTATTTTCTGAATGCCCAAGGACTTTGGAGCAAATGTTACAACAACTAGCAGATCAAAGTGGGGAAGCGGGCCTATCCATGAATACTACCAAAACAAGAATTATGACTAATTCAGCATAGACATATAACATAGTAGTATATGCAGAACAAATCGAATATGTAGAAGAGTATATATAATATATTTAGGACAGTTGATTTCGGTGAAAGACACTATACAAAAAGAAATTGATAGAAGAATAGCTAACACGTGGAGAAGATATTGGTCCCTCAGTGAAGTGATGAAAGATAATGACATACCAATAAGAGAAAAAAAGAAAGATTTACAACTCGTGCATTCTGCCTTGCTTGACATACGGTTGTCAAACATGGGCGTTAACGAGACAACATTTAAACAAAATAAAGGTCTGTCAAAATAATATGGAAAGAAA
>DWTW01001410.1:0-12689 GCA_018246275.1 Papilio slateri
CACAACAATCGGGGACATATCTTTTGTTACATACCCGTATGAAAAGCGTACAGTGATTTACGGTAATGGGGCATCTGTTTTCTCTCAATTATTTTTGAAACGTACCCTTTGTACAGACAGGGTACATTAAGAAATAAAATTCTAGGCTATTACAAACGTATTCGTCTAATGAGATGGTTGAAACTAGAGATAAATTAATTCAATAAAACAAATTTCTTACCAATGAATACACGAACTTGACATATAGTGGATAAGATATAGTCTTTTACAATTATAAGGGCCGAATTTTACCATACATTTACTTTAAAAATGTGCATGTACTTTGTTACGTCCTCATATTATCGTCATTTACATCAAAGTTATGATTTTTCTACATTATATGCACATGTTTGGACCACGCCAACATGGTTAGCCAAAGTCTTCTAGATCCCGTCAAAATATTATAATTATCCTGTCATCCTTTAATTCAGGCAGATTCAGTCTGTGGCATAGCTTCCGAAGTTATACCGAAAATAAAACGTTACACTCAAATGAAGCGTTAAAAGAACAAATAGACTTATTACAATACACTTGGAAAATTTCCTAAATTTAAAAGCATGATGATAAATAACTTTGTATAACAAGTCTCTGAAACGTTTCAATCAAGAGCGACTCGGTTCGTTTCCGGCTGCCAAATCTGATATCGGCCGCACAAATACTTTCCTACATTTCATCTAACACTACTTACTTTCAAATATTACAGTATGATAGACAGGTTGACGGGGGAGAAAAATTTATTTTCTTGGGTGTTTGCCACGAAAACACGTGTTTCCATTCGGTGAAGATAGGGCATTCTCGAAAGATTTATATTTGAACAATGGTATCACCCCGCTTACATTTTAAAACATAAAATTACATAAACAAATAGTAAATGGACACAAATAAATTCTTCAAAACTAAAATTTTTCCATAAGCAATGATAATTAACAAAAATTATTATATTATATTAAGTTATGGCATTATTTATTGTCAATAAGCGCCAATAGCCTAATGGCTAAGGTACCTCGAAACATGCACAACATGGTCGTGGGTTCGACACCCGCCAGTCGACTCGTCATGAACCATGTCCAACCAAGTTTAACACTTATTTGGACATGGTTAAAAGAAATATTCTAATCTACTAATATTTCATATATATGAAATATTAGTAGATGGAGGGTTGGCGTCAGGAAGGCGGACCGGCCGTAAAAAAACTATTGCCAAAACCTATTACAGTATGGACTACGGTACGACCGTAGTCCATACTGTAATTGCCTTGCCGACCCCACATAAAGTGGGAAAAGGGCGGGAAGAAAAAAAACTATAATGTTATTTCTTTTACAGACACCTCAAATGATCACTCTCACATTCAATGGTGCGGTGAATCACGAAAACTGGGATATTTACAATAAACACTTGTTTATATCTGATCGAAAAAATCCCAACGGATGCCCCATCAAGGCTACCTTCTTCGTCTCTCACCCCTATACCAACTATAGACATGTACAGAAATTGTGGAATGATGGACATGAAATTGCAGTACATTCCATAACGTAAGTCTTCCATTGATTTTACTCTTATCGTATCAAATATTGATAGACGTTTTCATTTGTCATATGGGAAAATTATATAAATTGATAAATGCGAGTACAAACGCCTTTATTTAAGACCACACTTGTGGTGGTTTTCGTATTCACTTTTGTAGAATAGCATCAAAATATGTACAAAAGACGAATAACTATAGTTTTAAGTTAAACACTCAAGTTATTAATAATTATTACCAGACATCGCGGGCCAGAAGAGTGGTGGTCTACAAACGCCACCGTGGAAGATTGGTTTGACGAAATGGTTGGTCAAGCAAACATAATCAATAGGTTTGGCAAAGTCTGGATGGAGGATTTCAGGTAAAATTAAGATAACTTATTACACTTATTGTCAACATACGCATCGCAATATATTTTAATTAGGTACTATAGCCACTTATTTCTATAAATAAAATGTCATTACTTTCAAAATAACAAAGCTTATTGGCGCCAAAATCCTAATTGGCTTAGCCTAAAGACTACGAGATATATAAATCAATAGATTATTGTTAACCATCTTCTAACAATAGTTTAACTTTCTACTTGATTTTTCCTTTTGAAGTTATTATTAGGTTTACTACCCTTTTTACAAAATTCATAACAAATGTGAAGGTTTAATTGCAATCCTATATGAATATATGCTAATAAGCTATGATCGTAGCTATTGAAATTTAGTTAACGAGACGATTACGTCTTCAAAATATTAAATATTATCATGCTTTGTCTTATCTCGTATGACCAGGTGTATTTCATACTCATTTTTATACATTGTTAAAAGCAATTAGGCATTAATTACATTTCGGATGTGTTTAAACGCCTTCACAAATCAACTTATTAATAATAAATAACTTTATTTAATTGCTATGTTTGTATAGAGGTCTACGGGTCCCCTATCTGTCTGTAGGATGGCACCGACAGTTCGTCATGATGCAAGAGTTTGGTTTCGTATACGACGCGACGATAGTAGCGCCACTCTCCGACCCGCCGTACTGGCCCTACACTCACGATTACAAAATGCCACACGGATGCACAGGTACAGCTTTCATTTACCATGATTTAAATGTCACACGGCTCGTGTATCATACTTGCTAGATACACTTTCTTGTGATGCTCGCTGGATGAATCATACTAATACATGATGTAGGAATGTAAGCCAATGTTCGTTATTGTAAATTGATTGTGTTGATGAGATTTCAAATATCCCTCTCTCTTAAATAAACAACAGTCCAAAACCAAGAGTCGTTATCACTACCTCTAAACCCCTCTCCTATATAAGACCCGCTTTACAATAACATTTTTATTTAACAGTGGTAGAGCCCGCAACATATGTTGCACGAATGGGCCGGCTTGACCGGTGAATTACCACGACCTCATAGAAGACAGGCGTGGAGTACATTGTAGCTTTATTCTTCCCGTGAGTACACACTGCCGAAAACATTCAAACAAAACATGTCATCTCAGTTTTTTTATAAAGTAAGAAAGAGACACAACATGTTTTATGTGATGTCAGCAGTGTGAACTCACGGTTCATGTTTATTTACAGAGAAACATCAGTATTGCCCAACCAGAAGTTATGCCGGACTATGGCAGATGGCTATCAACCCTCTGACGGATGGTAAAAACGCGTATGCTACTCCAGAACAATGCCCGTTTACGCTCACCGGCGAAGATATATATAACATATTAATAAACAACTTCAAAAGGCATTATTTGAAAAATAGGGCTCCCTTTGGTATACATTTGAGTGGTACATGGCTTAGAAATAGTCATTATCTAGCTGCATTGAAGGTACAATGGCAAATAATTTTTTTTCTTTCCATTCATTATACAAACTCTTACTTCTTTAATGGTACTCCTTGTTGAATCACGCTTGTTAATAATATTTAATTTATTTGCTTTCAATGATTTATGATTTAAAAACAACAGGCATTGTGGTATACGATACGCTTAGCCCAAAGTATATCAACCGATTAGTATCTCATAAGGATGCTCAAATGTATGGTACAAAGAGATAATGTTTCTAGATGATTGTAAATAAAGAAGTCTATGCCTGTTTTATACTATGGTCCACTATTTGTTGTTTAGTATACATATTCTGAAAACATATTAATACTAGCGGACCGCCGCGGCTTCGCACGGGAAATTAACAAAAATTATAGTATAGATAATATAGTATAGTAATATAAAAAGTTGCTAACAATATTTAGCATTTTAGTTCTGAAATGACACTATTATTTCAATAGTTTAAAAAACCAGTTTATATCAAAGTCATTTTTCTTTCTTCCTCTACTAGATTGGATTTACTTATATCAATTTATTCCTTGGATCCAAATAAAACATTTAGTGCCTTCATTTATAATGTAGCGTGCTTTCTTTTCAGAGATTTATAACAGAACTATTGAGACTTCCAGATGTATACTTTGTAACATACAGGGAAGTCATTGACTGGATGAAAAGACCAACGCCTGTACTCCAATTGAAGAAATTCCAACCATGGCAATGCAAGGACCGACGCTTCAATGAAAATGAAATAGCCTGTAACAAGCCAAGAACATGCAAACTACCATCTAAAGTATTGGAACATGATAAATATATGATTACATGTGTAGATTGTCCCAAGAGCTATCCATGGATTAGAAATGAGTTTGGATTTGATTAATAAAAACAAATGAATCATATCTAAATTAAAGTTACCATAATTAGTCAAAATACTGTTATAGTAATTTGAAATAAGTATTATTTTATCTTACACTACTATGCATAAACAGTAACATGAAACTCAAGTGTAACATGTAACCTTCCTATGTGTCCTTGTTTCTGCAGTGGACAAATAAACAAATGCTTATTTGTCTGTATAGATTATTTCACAACATAACAGTGGTAGAGCCCGCAACAACATCATCAGTTGCACAAATGGGCCGGTTCAGTGAAATACCACAACCTCACAAAAGACAGGCGTGAAGTAGAAGTATTCTGCATTTTGTCTGATCTCTGTGAGGTGCCTGAGGCCTAATCCTAGACCTTTGTTCCTTCCTATCCTTTCCTAATAAGGATAGGATAGGAAGGGATAAAGGATTGGACGGGGAGGGGATGAATAGGAAAAGGAAATATCCTTTTTCCTGTCTATTAAATGTCATCTATATATTAAAGGTAGACAACGCATCTGCAACTCATTTGCTTGTTGCGGTCACTTAACATCAGGTGAACCGCTTGCTTGTTTATCACCTTTTCCGCTAAAAAAAATTATGAATACTGGTGACATAGTTGGACACAGTTGGACTTAGTGTGAAGTTGTAGTAATGTTACCTGAAGTTCCAATCCTTTTCCATTCCCTACTCCCAACCTTTGTCTTTTTCCCATATAGTGGTAGGTAAAGGAACTGTGGCTCTTTGGAATTAAGATGTGTATGCCTACTAATACATATCTTAATCCACAGTAGGTAGATACATCAGATGAACTGCTTGGGTTTTTACCTTCTTCTTCCATAAAGGATTACTATCTTTATTATAACAAAGTGCAATAATTTTTAAATGTAATTTTTAAAAAATATAAATTAATTTAAAGAAAATGTTTTATTCTTATTTGTTACTTATTTTATAAACCTTACACTAAATACAAAATATATAGACAGGCTTAAAATATATAGAGGCTTATCCCTCCTGAGTTATAAATGGGTTTGGTATAGCCTCCATTCCATCCATTGGACATATTAATACAACTGATGTTCCACGGCACACAACTAAGCCAAGAGCTCTTGTGTCATCAAGAAGTTTGTATGGGTCATCTGGATCTAAAAAAAGTATTAAAAATAAATAATGTGTAAGATAAAAAATTACCCATTTTAAAGCATTTCATCCTTAAATATGTCGAAAGCACACACATAGCCATTATCCCTAGAGCTTGTCACTCAAAGAATGGATACAGGCTAATTATAAGGTATAAAAAATATTATCGAAAAACGTACCTCTTAAAAACTCTGTCGTATTATCAAGGACAAGGTTTAACAATGGATCATAACCTTTCAAAATACCCGCGGCTTCACGCCCGCCGGCAAATTTAACTCGTATGCTTTTCTCTAAGTATTTACTCAAATCTAAAATAGATTCCTTCCTACGCTTCTCTTTATTATCCCCAGTGCCTTGAGCATTCTGAAATATACCAAAAAAGTCAAAAAAATAAAATCAATAATTTAATAATGCCAAACTCTTAATTACTTTAGTCTTCTCTCCTCCGTCTTTGGAAGCCATTGCTTTGCACAACTATTGAGTAATTAAAAAAAGAAATGCGATTTTCATAAGCAAACTTCTAAATCTAAAAACAACAAATTGAACTCGAATTTGAAATGCAAAGTTCGAAGGAAATATGTAATGTAGCAATAGCAATGATTTAGGTTACATTACTTTGACATTGACTTTTACTTGTTAGTTTATTATTATTCATTATTCATCAACAATTGTTAATGTCATTTTTATGCTATAGACTACGTTCTAATAGAAATATTAATCTAAATATTAATCTTTTACAATCGCAGAGTTTTTAATTTATCTTTTAGCTATTTTAGTTCATTTCCCATCGCTAGTAAATTGTCCAGTCCAGTAAAAACATATTTAAGGTTTCTATATATTTACTTTGGTTTGTGATTGTAGCAATTTCGAGCTGCTTGTGCAAAACGATTATTTTTATTCTCTGCTCTCGTGCTGCTGCAACGGGTAAACGTAAACATTTTAGGAAATTTTATAAAAACCCCATGTGTGATTATAAGACAGTACATTTATTTGCTAATTTTAAGACCAACAAATCTAATTTTCAAATATTAATTCTTCGAGTGTTTCTTAACATATCGTTCATAGATCAGCAATGAAGAATGCAAGAAGATTTTATGATCCGGACTTTAATAACAATGAACTGCAAATTACCTTTCTATTGCATATTCGTATTTCAAGACTTCTCTATTTCAATGAGATACAATCAATGAAACCAAACAAAATGGTTTTAAAAAGATTTATTTTTTGTAACATTAAGAAAATGCACGTAGTTTTGAATATACTGCGTGTATCCTTTCTAAACGATTTGCTTTTGATGTGTTACAACGACCACATGCATGATAATAAAAAAGCGTTTTAAATAAAAAGCATTTCTTTAGCACGCTTTTAAAAATAAGCAAAACATTTAAGCACGCTTATAAAGATAAGCCGTTTATCACAACTCTACCTGTCACCTGACAATGGCAATATCAAAAAAGTGCCATAAGATAGGAGGAGTAATCGAGTAATGTTATACGTCAAATATTTTGCCATCAACAAGTCAACAATCAACTATATTATTTTGCTATTGCCATCAGTGTCATTTTATGTCTAGTTCATTTTTTCTGCTCTCTTCAATTAAAATTCAAAACCCCGTAGACTTATAATTATAAACAAACTAGTAGGTGCTTAGAATTAATCTTTCTACCGAATGTCAAATGTTTGTTAACTCAATGTTACAATTACAATACAATTCTGTGGTAAAATAGAAAAGAAAGTGAAAACCAAAAATATATTATTTTCAAATTAATCTAATGTGATATCAATGCGCTCATCGGTGAGCTATATACTGTCTCACGCGCCTGGAGAGTCGGTAATGTCGCATCCTGACTACGCGCAACATGCCCAACACCACGCCTGCCTTTTGGTTTTGGTCAGAGGTATTGGGGGCGTCCTAAAGAATTTTAATAAGTTATGGGAGCGGATACAGCGAGTCAACAACATTAAGGTTACTGGTAGGTTTAACCAAATACACATATATTCACATACATTGCATGTTTATAATTTATACATCATAATTCAAGATGTTTATAACAAAAAATATTTCGCTATTTAACTTTAATATAAGAATATTCAAATGTATAATTTTTTTATTTGCTTTTTAGACTCCACTGGACAAGTCAGAGATATTTGGGTCAGATATGTCCGAGATTACCCAGTAGAAAACAATGATTGGGGTGATTTTCAGACTCATAGGTATCCATTAGTATAAATATTGTTATTACTTTATCTACATAAATATATTTTTAGGAAATTAATGAGTTTTAAACTAAACTAAAAGAAGTTTAAAAATAAAGGATTGGAACAAATTGCCAGCGTCAGCTTTTCCATCCAATTATAATCTGGGTTCAAGACAATAGTAAATAGCCTGTTGCTTACCTGTTGCTCTTTCAACCACATCACCACTTAACTTCAGATGGGATGCTAATCAAGCATTAGTTGATTCATTTGAAAAAATAAATAATAGTTTTAAATGCTAATATATACTGCTATAAAATGTTTACATTTAAAGTATTTTTTTTTATTATTACCATTTTTAGGTAACTGATTTTTAAAAAATATCAAAATTATTAAATTGATTTTTTCAGACGGTTGTTGGGCTTGATAACATTGAGTAAGTTTACAAACCAAATAGAGTTGAATGAAGTCTGCAGAGTCCATGAGTCTCTCAAGGTTAAGTATTCTAACACACTTTATGACTCTCGGGCTTTTATGTTTGGACCCGGCAGTAACTTGAAGAAACCTGAACAAGAACCAGAGACATACAGTGCTTATGAAGAAGACAAACAGGCAGAAGATAAAAACAGTTTAAACTATAAGTAAGATCTAGCTTAATTATACTTAGTATTTTTTTGTGTACGTGTCTGAAGGCACGTCTGGCAATACACTATGCTGTACTAGTCCCCACTTTAATGTATGGAAGTGAGAACTGGGTTTGGCAGGATAAGCATGTTAGTAGAATTAATACCAATGAGATGCGACCCTTTAGTAAGTATGTTAGGTGTGACTCTGAATGATAGGATTAAAAATAGCCTTATAAGGGAAAAGTGTGGCTTAAAAGTGGATGTTGTGACTAGAATTGAGAAAGGTATGCTTCGGTGGTTCAGGCATATTGAAAGGATGAATGATAAGAGAGAGACAAGACAAATTTTTGTTGCAAAAGTGAGTGGCAGCTTTGGCAGGGGACGTCCCAGAGGAACTTATATTGATCAGATTAGTGACATACTAAAGAAAGGCGAAATAAGGAGTACCCGTAACCGCCGAGCATTTATGCGTAGATGAAGTCAGAGAGGTATGCCAGGAGATCGCCAAATAAAAATCCTCGATCTCTGCCTACCCCTCCGGGTCACGGGCGTGAGCGCATTTTTTTTTATAAATGAAGGTGGCAAACAAGCTAGTGGTAAAACCAATATTAAGTGACTGGTACCTATAGGCATCTGCAACAAGGTAAAGAGTTGCAGATGCATTGCCTACTTTAATGGACAGAGGAGGGGATAAATAGAAAAAAAGATATTATTTATAGTCTGTAGTTTATTATTAGTACACTATGAACACTATCTAAACCATTTATATTATATTTATAACTCTGTCTAACACATTTGTCTAACTTGACAGTTGTTGTGGAACTAGATAATTAAGTATTATTATAATTTTAATAAGTTAAAATGAAGGGTTTCACATGATCCGTGATTTGTGTATTAAGTATTGGTAATTGTTAAGCTGTTCCAACAATTATGTACGTGGTAAATTAGTAAGGATTTTGTATAAATTATATTTTCCTTTTATATTAGCTTGCTTCGGAAGTGCCAATAGCCTAATGGTTAATGATACGGACTGTGAAACATACACAACATGGTTGTGGCTTTGAATCCGCCATTCAACTATTGTCGTGAACCATGTCTAATTAATAACCTTGGTTGGACATGGATAAAAGAAATATAAGTCAATGATTTCCATAATCTACTAATAATTGATATACACTCGCGAGCGATAAACTGGCATCACTTCATTGAGCATTGCTCCGAACAATTTTTTGCAGTTTCTATGCAATTAACTATGGATTATATTACCTTTCAAATGATATGCCACAGTCCATGGTTAATTGCATGGAAGTTGTGCAGATTTGTTTTGAGCCGCTTGCGATGAAGTGATTCCAGCTTATTGCTCGGCGAGTGTATATGCCCGAGGAGGAATGGCGTCAGGCGACCGGCCGTAAAAAAAAACTATAGCTATTTCTTGGAAAAAGTAAATATTCACATGTTTTATATTAACTCTCCAACAATCCGAAACATTTATGTTGTGTTTACATTAGTTTTTATCTTATAAAGTAAAATTTATTGGTAAAAGAGTTATTTAGTAATTCCAGGCCACAGGCTAATGAGCCAGGGGACAGTCTGTCTTCAAATGATAGTTATCCTCGATCATCATCGTCCAGTGCTTCTTATGTGGTTCAAGAAGAAAATTTCACCACACCATCTAATTTTAAAACTCACGCTATGTTCTACGGGGAAAATGAACCAGTGTCCGACTTGGAGCAGAATGTTGCAGATCTCATTAACTCCCTCTTTTGGGTAGTGGAGTCAAAAAGATTAGAGAGGTCTCGTGAGAAACTCGACAAGGTGTCATTACTTTTGGCACCTTTCGAGAAAAAGGATTTTGTAGGTACAGTTATAATAATTTATTAATTTAGGCATTATTTGAAGGTCAAGTTCTTTAAACATTCCTACAACCTGTCTCATATGAATCTCAAATTGGTGAAATGAGACAGTGATTGCTATCTTTTTATGTCAGAAAATTGACGAATGAATAATGACATAACTAAGCTACTCATTTATGTTATTCTTCATGCATAGAGCAGTAACTTTAAGTAAACTGCACTTTAAATATTCAAATTACATTTTTTAAATGGTAGACCCACTATCCATTGCTTGCAGAACGGATGATGAGGCCGAAAAATCCTAGAATGGCGGCCACGTACAGGTCGATGCAGCGTAGGTAGGCCTCCCACACGATCGACCGATGGTCTGGTCATAGTTGCGGGAGTACATTGGATGAGATCGGCAGGGGACCGATCTTTGTGGCGGTCAATCAGAATGGCCTAAGTCTAGCAGTGGACGAATATCCGCTCAACCGACGAGGACGAGAGCCACTGGCAGTGTAACTAATTATACAATGTTCTAGTATAGAGAGGTCACTAAACATCTGATAAGCTGCTTGCTGATTTGTTTCTAGTATAAAAACAATTGTATTAAGTTATATATTTTTTATTTTTCAACAACATTAAGTAATTTTACAAATTTATTTAACATTAAAGGTCTAGACATGGAGTCACGTAACAATAAGAAGCGCTGCATGGGCCGCGTCACCAAAAACTTAGCTGATCTAACATTACAGTCTGGACTTGTAGCGGAGAGTTTAAGTTTATACCATTCAGCTGCGGAAATATTAAAGTCTGTGAACGATTGGCTATGGTTGGCTGCTGCAAAAGAAGGTAGGGATTTATTATGCTATGGTCATAATGTTTAATTAATGTCAATTTTATAGAATACTAGCTGACCAGGAAAACTTTGATCCGTTCATTTTTTTCACATTGCAAATCTTTGAATTCTCGGCTTTTCTCTGCTATAATATGCATGTATTATACCATATACCTTCCTTTAATAACTCTGTCCATTTATAAAAACCGCATTAAAATCTATTGCGTAGTTTGAAAGATTTAAGCGTAGACAGCGGGAAGCGACTTTGTTTTATACTATGTAAAGATAAGATGAAATATTGTCATTAGTGATGTGTTTTGGTGGTTAGGCTCCCTTTATATTAAAGCTAGTAGCAATGTCCAAAAGATATCAACTCATTAAACTCACTCATGCAAACAATATTAATATTATTTCACATACATTTGGTTAATTTATTAATACCATAGCAAGAAAATAACATATAATGTAAAAAGCAATAATTTTATCTAAGTTTTCATGCTAAAAACACTTGATGAGGCAAATTACCAATCATAAGATAGCCTTAATATTTGCTTTTGTCCTCTTATTACTCAATAGTTTGTATTTCATAGAACTCCAAATTTATACTAAATTGTAATCTTATATAGCGGTTTGTTTCAGGTCATTGTGCAGCCTCTGCTATACTTCTTTACCCAAATTTACGTAACACAATGCCTTTACAAAGAAACGCGAGTCTTCAAGAAAGTTCTCCTAATAAAACAAAGCCATTGTCATTGTTCCAACCTAGCATTGAACCGTTCAGGAAATACAAACTTACTTCATCCCCGTTAAGATCATCGAAAACGTCTAGTCCGATAAACCCTCCCAGTGAACTCACGCCATCCTCATCTGACAGCGTGGACACTTCCTCGAGGCAATCTGAGACCGATAATGCAGATACAGAATCGTTAGCTTCTTCCAGTGATATAGAATACCAAAGCCAGAAATCCTATATAACTATGGATCTCCCATCAATACCTAGACAACCACCTTCTCAAGTCAACAATCAATATCTCCTTAACGGTGAAGACATAGCGGAGAAATACCGGAAAGCTATCATACATTACAGTAAATACCAAAATGCTGGTATTATAGAGACAGAGGCGTGTTTTAAAGCGGCAAGAATAGCTGTGGAGCAAAATAATAGCTTATTAACGTCAAGTTTCCTGCAGAATGTGATCTTTATCAACTTGACGCTGAGTGAACAGGAGAAGATACAAAGATTTGATACTCTTGCTGAAATTTACAAAGAAATAGGTAATTTATTATCTTTTTTTATATTAAATAAACCAGCGCTTAACCATGATCCCACCTGATGTTAAGCGGTGATGTGCTTGAATGATGGTCCGCACTAATTTAGTTATAGCCTATACAGTAGAGGGGAGCCTCTTCTCTTGAAGGTACCCATGGATCATTGGATGGAAACACTGATGCTGGCAACTTTATTATACCAAATAATTTAATTTAGAAACCTTTCATTTAACTTTTCTAGTGAATTTCTAATAACTATAACCTTGTAGTTTGACGGCAGTTTTCAGAATTTCAATAGATCAAATAGTATTCGTAAGAATGCATTATATACATACTTCTTCGAATTGTTCCCTAGCAGTGGGTAAAACACCCTGAATTGTCAAGAGGTTTATTGAAGCTTGAGGGAAAATATTAGTCATTGATAAATCTATCTCGTCTTGCTTTCATCCAACAGTATTCTTATTTTATTTCTGCTTAAAACTTGCTGTTTTCTAAGTTTTGATAGTAATTTGAAAAAGTATTTCAATATTGCTTAATAC
>DWTW01001411.1:0-12688 GCA_018246275.1 Papilio slateri
TTTTGTTCCGATAATAACTGTACGCTACATAAATCATTTTTACGGGTCCTGAAAATCTGAATACCATGGTCTATTATTATTATGAATAATAAACTATCGATAATAACTAATTCTGAAGAAGATTACCAAGCGGAAACGTAATTTGGGATTAGAGTATTTAAATTGTAAAAGGAAGTGAGTAAACCAGGAATTTTTAAGGGATCGTTATGCCTTTAAAATCCCTGTAATTAGACTACGTGTAGATTGAAATGTGCATCAAATGTAAACGAAGCTAAACGAAAGCGGATTATTACTGGTCGTTATAGCCGTTATATCAGAGCACAGACCACTCATTATATAGAATGAAGTAAAAGCTTAACGCAAATCTATGAGGATTATAAGGTAGTAGACTAGAAAAATAACAGAACAAAGATAAAGCTTCCGACAGCTACGTTGTAGCTTGTTACGATTTACAGGCCGTTCTCACAGCTCCACGAGAAGAAGTTTCCGTTTTTTACTACATTTCCAAACTAATGTAACTAAAATACAATTTGACAGTTTCTGAACTAGTAACGGGATTAACTACATGTTTTGTGTGGTATGAAGGTCAAGGATAAAGAGGGGTTACGAAAATTGGTGATTGTATTTTAAAATTAATTGAAAAAAGTTGGAAAACGTAACTTCAAAGATCGAGAACTTGTATTCTTTTCCGATAATTGGTGTGGACAGCAGATGAAGAAAATAATGATAGCACTGTATATTTATGCCCTAAATAAATATAAACTAAAAAGTAGTAGTACAGACATGTTTCTTATTGAGGGCCATACACAAATGGAAGGCGATGCCGTTCATTACACCACAGAAAGAGCCATCAAAAGATCTCTGAAGACTGTGCCTATTTATAGTCCGCAAGAATATGTTAGTATTATAAAAACTGCGAAGAAAAATCCATCCGGTTGCGCAACTCAATTGCGGTTATAGAGCGTTTGACGACTTCTACGATATTACAACACTGTCGTAATCGACAGATATAAAAATAATCATCCAAGTTAGAAAAAATGATCTTCAGACAGATCTACTATGATTTTTATATATATTTGTAATAATTCAAGTAATCCCTTATTTTTCAATGTGAAGTTTACCTGATTATGATTATAATTAATTACCTTTAATATGATATTACTGAAATGAACTTTAATATGATAATACCTATCTAACGTCCTTAATACACTAAAATACACATCTCACGTTTAACTAGTTACAGACGTACCTAGACTGACACCGACTCGAAAATAAAAATTAAGAATTTATTTTTATGTTTAATTGTGTAAAATTATTCTTATTTCTAATTGCGTCAAATCATTCTTATTTTAATTGCGCAGAAGTATTCTTATATCTAATTGTGTAAAATTATTTTTAGTGCATTTTTTGATGTCGGTTTGTTTTTGTTAAAAATTTTGTTTATTTCTTTCTGTACTGACTGCTTACTTTTCCTCCTTTACCAATAAAGTTATATGTATGTACGAACCATAACGAACTACTAGTTTTGACAGTAAACTAAATATATTATTTATATTTATGAAAAGGGCAGGAAGAAAAAAAAGAAGAGGGCCCATTTCAGAGAAAACTGGAGATTGCCCTAAGGAAAAGAGCAAAGAAGTTAAAAAAAATCTAATAAATTAGTGATGATTTCTACGCAGTAATGACTAAAGAGGGTAAATCTAAATATTCGATTTTGGCGACTAAAACTAATTAAAAATGAATAATTATCTGTATCTAGTAATATGTATTCACACTATTCTACTTGATAACATTTAGATGATATTAATTTGCGTAAACTTAACATAATCTTCTAATTGTGTTCCAGAATTAGACCAATCGTGCATGGAAGATGAGTACAGTTTCGAGACTGTAGAATTTTTACCAGTCACTACAGTAGGTACGTCCATCCGCCCGTTAATTTTAACAAACCACCACACTTTAACTAAGTCCTAAGAGTACCAGTAGACGACGAGCATGTAGTTGTATAAATGTAAATTAAAGGAAAAAAGGTGAGCCAGGATCATGCTGACATTATCTCTTCCAGCACAAGCTGAAACACAGTTACAGTCTACCTAATCTTCAATTATTAATTATTCAATCAGGCAAGCGGTATACCTAATCTAAGTCACTACTGTTACCCATAGGCATCAATAAGTTGCTAAGGCAGATGCGTTGCCTCTTCCTTTATTTTCGGACAGAAGAGGGGATGGATAGGAAAAGAAAATAAGGATGGTAAGGCAAAGGAGATTGGAATCGGGCTAACGGCACCTCACTCATCAGACGCAACTCCGAATACTTCTACTTCACGCCTGTGTTCTGTGAGGTCGTGGTATTGGTCGCGCCGGAACATTCGTGCAACAGATGTAGACCACTGCTAAAATCAGTATATATGAATAGATTTCAGAGCCGGCTGCAATCCTTACTGGGGTCATCCCGAGCAAGAAGTGAAGGCTTTGCGATGCGATCCCGTATTGCGTAGATGTGAGCATTATCACCTTCATCTTATCGATTATGATTTTGTTTAGATGTATTTACATCTAAATTCCTATTGATAGTATACAAAAGGCCCACGGGCGTAAATTACCTGCAAGCTTGTCTCCATTATTTAGATAACTGATTGGTGCAGCAGAATTAGAATGCATTAAAGAGGGGACACACATTCAGCAATGCTCAATGTGTTGGTGCTTACTTTGATATATGAAATTGAGGGTTCAATATAGTTCATAAGGAAAATAGTTAATGAATGCCGTAAAGATGGAATCATTTAGAAGTTTCTGGTGGAGGAATTTTCTCGCGTCTGTAGGAGTGACTTAAGACAAGCCTACATTAGATGTTTCGTTGGTGGTGTTAAGCAAGGAACATTCAACTATGGATTATACAGGAGGAGATACCTTTTCTTCTTTTCGGTAGAGGATATTCATTGCTAATGGGTTTGCTTGAGATCAGGTAAACTGCTTCACTAGGTATGACAGAATGATATTTAACAAAACTACCTAGGTTATGGATTTCTCAAATAAGGCGCAGGATTAAATACATTTTATGCGAACTCTTCTAACTTACACTATGTCTGAGTGGCATGTCGTCCAGGTCTTTGCTCTCTGTAGGCTTAGAAGATTTATAAGGTTTAATATTGTTTCAGGTGTTCCAGTCACTATACCAATATTACCCAGAGATACGTTGAACGTGTAAGTCGTACTTGTTCACTTTGATTCTTTCTTTCTCCGTCACGTAAGGCGTAAGGCGATATCGTTGTCCATCGTTCAAGCGTGAATTGAAAGCGATGTCGTAAATATGATAGACATGTGTTTGTTGCAGGCGTCGGACCTTCCGCTACGAGCCGCCGACGGCCGAGGAGTGTCCGGTGTCGTGCCGCGGTTACGACTGCCAGGGCCTGGTGCACGAGGAGCAGTGCGCGCAGGGCGCCTTCTTGCCAGACAAGAACTATTGTAACTGCTGCGGCAGATGCAGCTCTTACTTTCGTTTGTACACAATGATATAATGGCTTTAATATTCCATCCACAACACCTTGATTAGCATTCCGCAATTGTGCAGTTTTTGAACAACTTTTTGGAATGAATTGTCTCCAGTATTTCCAATTTAATGCGACTTAAGCTCCTTCAAGATAAGTGCTGATTCCTTTCTTAAGGGCCAACAAAGAATCTACACTTGTAACTTGTAATATTTTCTGATCTCTTCTGATAAAAAAGGAAGTTCTACGACTTTGTTGTAGTCTTGTTCGTTAATTTTACTGCATTTAATTTGCAATGCTTATGACTTGCAGAATTACGTAACACGGTGCTCAAAAAGCAAAAGCAAAGAGCATATCTACTAACGTATGTTGCAATTCATTCTTAAAACTTTTTATGACTTGCAGAACTGGATCAAAAGTGCGCTGAATTCAAGAAGACAATACATAAAGTTAACGAAAGTGAAGAAATAGAAGTTAGTACATCAATAAAATAGTATTGCTATGAAGTTATTTACTTGTGCCTCATGCCGATATTCTATAATATCATATATTATACCGTTTTTTTTTATCGTACTCCTGTCGATCGCATATTTTCGCCTGTCATCATCATTTCCCTGCTCTTTTCCCTCTTTATGCGGAGTCGACACAATAGGTTTTTGACTTTCGCATCGATCTATCATCCGTCTTTTCAGTCGTCACTCCGTTCTTAATCATGTCACCTTTCACGGGATCCATCCATATTTTCCTAAGGCTACCCTTACTCCCTATCCCTCCACATTCATGTCTAAAACTCTTCTTGTCACATACCATTCTTCCCTCCTCATAACATACCCATACCATGCATTTCTTTACTTGGGTATCGTGAATATTATTTCTTATTCTATTCTTTATTATTTATTAATCTTCTCTAAACTAGAAGGTATCAACAGGTTAGAAATACTGACTTGTTTTAATTCTGTACGCACAATAAACGAACCTTCAAATCGTTGAGTACGAACGCGTGGTATATCTACAAAAAAGGGGTGGTGACTAGTCGTATATTTAAATGTCCGTTGGCAGAACGAAGATGGCAGCATTCAATTAAATATAATTGCATCATCTCGATCATAATATAAATATTATACCGCAGATAGAAGAAGAGTTCCTGGAGCCTGGATGTGATGATGGCCTGGTGTGTCGCCAGGGCGCCTGTCAGGACACGCACTCGCTGATGTCCAGGAGTATGCAGCGATTGAAGCGGGACCAGCTGCCGTTCGGTGCTTTAGGTTATTACTACTCGTGCGCAATAACATGAGACCTGTGCCCGAAGACACCGGTGCTACAGTGTAGAAGAAAAAATACGCCATGAAATAATCTAATGAGCATAGTGTAGCTTCATTGCTAGCTGTAGGCTAATGGGTGCTCGCGGGGCGGTGAGACGTGAGTGGGCGGGGGTAACGCATTCTACGCGAGTCTCATGTTATTGTGTGTAGTTGTATTAATCCGAACATATAATTCAAGACTTTCATCTTCCAAATTTAATCAATCATGTATATTAATCGTCGAAGGTGTTTTTATGGCAACGCATAACTCCTTTAATTCTTCATCTAAGCTGATTATTTTGGCTGGCGTGGCTCACTTGTTGCCATTATTCAAGGAACAATGGCCTGATTGAAAAACTAACCTGTCTTTTCATATATTAAACTCATAATAATGATATTAATGTATTTTAGAGCCATGTAGGCAAGAGATGAAATATTTCAAGAAGAAATACGGCGTTAACGGTCACTTGCACTACGAAGCGCCGCAGTGTACACCGCTTTGGCTGTATGCACCGGTACAGGTAACTATGGCTCGTGTTTTGGCCCTAACGTTTCCAATCTCTACTGGATTAAGAAGAATGCTACACTAAGAACACATTTGCAGTGTAACTACGTTATGTATTAAGTGCAAAACAAAATAGCCGTTGCGGGACACCCTGCAAATGTGAAAAATATCAGTGAAGTTTCGAATTCCTAATTAATAATAACCATTTAAAATAATAATAGGCAATAAGAAATGGAGTTTCGTTATTAACACCAATATAACTTATTATTACTTTAATTAAACTAATTATGATTGCAGAATATATATGTATATTATATACTTGTAAATAGATAATTTTGTAAGCAGTTCCTACAGAGAAGCAACGAAGTGTACAGTTTCGCGCGCACACGAAAGGGCGTTGAGAGGGACCCATACTTACCCCAGTAGAGGTAGCCTCACACCATAAGAGAGCATCATACCGTTTGCAATCACGGCATAGATTGATTTTACTGGCAAGGCCCGTCAATAGATGGTTCACATCAAAAGAGAGAAAGGCCTGCCTATGTGGTAGCACCTACAACACTCGAAATGTTCAGTTTTTATATTAGAAGGTGTCATAGGAGCAAGCGACGCATCTGACCAGCTCATATGACCGCCGGAACTCATCGCAACTGTAACAATCTGGAGAATAATTACTGACTGACTTGTTGTAGGAGTGTATAAGGTAAAGAAGACGAGGTATATGAAAGGGATGGGCCCTACAGCTCATTCATCAGACGAAACGCAACGCATTCTCTGGGAGGCATCCTACGCGAAGTCGTCCCATAAATCGGCTTCATGATAAAGTTCCTTTTCGAAAGAGCTTTCGACCCGGGGATAGTTTTAAAGGTCTAAACAATAGATTATAGTATAAACCGCATTACTTTTAACAGTGTCGTCGTTTCGTCTGCTACTGTGCTCTAGAAGATGGAAGCAGAATAGAAGGTATAAAAGTACCGCGAGTGGAAGTATCCAACATGAACTGCGGTAACATATATTACATCTACATAGTACTTAGTATTAAAATAGAACAATAAGAGCTTTTATTAACGCTATATTTTTCTATTTAAAATTTTAACGCTACTTGGCTCCAACAGCCTTTCGTTCTTAGACCTTTCTGAATGAGGAGCTTCTACTTGACCTCTACAAGTGTAGCCTTAAGGTGTTAAATAGCTTGCCATCTTTGTTAATAAAATGGAGTAACTCCAGAACAAATGTCCTCTCTTCCCGCCCTCCAGCCAATTATATAATGTAATGGGGACCAGAAAAGGAGAATGAATAATGAGAAATGTCTGTAATAATCTGTAATATTATTTAAACTTTTTGCCTTTGAACTATTTACTTTAGGTACCCTTTATAAACTATAGTTGGCAACACTTAATAGATTTTAGTAAGATACGGCACGCGCTTTGACGTGACCTATCGTCATTTTGATTGAAAATGGTAAACTATTTGTTAGTTTGGATGTGCTTAAATTTATAAAAAAAGGGTCTGTGGCCTCCCGCAAGATGGACCGATGATCTGGTCAAGGTTCCATAGTCCACTGGACGAGGGCGGCAGGGGAGCGATTTTTGTGATGATCAATGGAGCTACGTCTAGCAGTGGACCACTATTGGTTGAAGAGAGAAAGAGAGACAGAGAGAGATAGATATCTTAGTTAGAAGGTTGGTGAAATAACATATTTATGAAATAAAATGTGTAATGGTATTTGATACATCATAGAAATAAATTAAATAAAAAATGTCTTCATAAGCTAGTATAGTGTTTGTAATGATCAGATTGCGCCCGCGAGAAGTGTCGCACCGAGTCCGACGTGGAGTGCGACGGCTACGGCAACTACAAGGACGCCGTCTTCATGCCCCACGTCGAGCAGTGGCCCGAGCAGGACGAGGTTTATGATACTGGTAGGAAATGCTGTCATTCGAACAACCGAAGCACGTCTTTCTCAATTCCAGTCCTCGTCATCAGCCGCATTTCCTTAATAAATTTCTCATCCTTTCAATTACTCGCATGAAACATTTTTCGCGGCGCCTATGTTAAATATGGTCGAGCCTACATCAGCAGCTATTGCACGAGAGGCACTTAGCTGGAGAGTACCACGAGCTCAGAAAATACCAGCCTGAAGTAGAAGTATTTAGGCTTTCGTGTTTTGTTTGATAAGTGAAATGCCTCAGACTACCTTACCTTTCTTTTATTTTTATTATCCACTCTTCCCTAACTACCTACTTCAAACTACCGCAGAGTCTCAAGACGAATAACTTACGGTTACGTGACCCCTCAATGCGAGCACCATTAGACGGATCAAGGCCACCCAAAGGTCAATGAATGGTGGACGAGGGTAATACTCGGAGTCTCTCTCCGAGATCGCATCAGAAATGATGTGATCCGTAGTAGAACCAAAGCACCCGACAAGAGTCATATAACATTGGGTTATCCGCTTTTACGTTTGCCTTGTTCCACAACAAGCGTTCCGCCAAAGGTACGCCAGAAGTACTCACGTCACGACAAAAACACATCTCTTTTCTCAAACTCATTTAAAAGCGCAAACATTTTGGTCCTTCGAGCCGGAATAAGAGATTATTGGATTGAGTTCTTATTGAAGTGAAATGTAGATGTTTATAGATAGATGTTTTCATTATTTTTAAACAGTAATGTAATAATGGTGTTTGTTCAATGCACTGAATGACATCTGTTGTAATAAAATATAATTTCATCGACAGATAGCGAGGAACTGACAGCATCGACCGTAATTGATGTTGCCAATTATGAGGGGAAATTAGTGAAAAACGACTAAATATAAATTATCTACGGTATTTAGACCAAAAACAATGCATTTACACACATATCGCCTTTTTGCTGATTTTCTGTGCATTAAATCTCGTTAAATTTAAAAATGTAAAACTTTATCTTGTAATATAAAATTTGAGTACCGGTTTTGGTTGTTTTTTGTCGGTTACTATGAAGGCTCCCATAACGGATCTGTTAAAATGTGTTTCTTAGCATACTACAAATTGTGAAGGTATAAAACTGATACGACACAACATAGCAGTGTGTATCTACCTTTAGGTTTTTGTTTATCAACATGAGCCGGCTCGACCGGTGAAATATCACAACCTCATTAAAGACAGGCGTCAAGTAGAAGTATTCCGCGTTGCGTTTGATGGGTGAGGTGGCCTCCTCTGTCTTCAGTGAGGTCATGGTATTTCACCGGTCGAGTCGACCCATTAGTGCAGCAGATGTTGTTGCGGGCTCTACCACTGTTAGCTATTGAAAGAATAGCTAGAATATCTTGTATCATATTGTGGTCTTATAATTTTGGATGAATTCAAAACTTTTTATTATTCAATGCGTAATAATAATTGTCTAAATATTTAACTTTCAAATAACTTTAAAAAAAAACATGATTTTTTATGAAATATGTATTATGTTGTGAACGTTGCCTTGTGTATTGTTTCGATGATAATTTCAAAATTTGCTTAAATATCACTAAATCGAATTATTTCATTTGAATCTAAATTCTCAACAATAGTTTTATCATAATTTTAAACAAGTTTTATAATTTCATGGTATATGTGATCTGTTTAATATAGTCTATTCTTGTTTGTTCAAAAGATATAACGATACGTTTTTAATTTGGCCTTCTAAATTCCGAGTCGCGACTGCGCACTCGCGATTCGCTCGTTCGTAACAGCTGATTGTTTTGTCAATAACAAAATAAAAATGCTCTCTTAAAACTGGCTATCACTTAAATTATCACAGACTAAACTATACGTTCTTTTCGAACAATAATTGTCTATCGTAAAACAAATATTTAAATAATTTTCTTTGCTATAGTGATAGGCAGTTTCTTTGTGTTATTAGTTACTGATGATATTCATATAATTTATTTAATTCTTTGATTATTAAGAGACACGCGTAGTGTAATTAAATGCAATATTTTTACATGCTAACACCTAGTAACTGAAATGCGTACTTTTGCCCGCCCATGTGACGTCAAAGTCACGTTACAGCAATATCAATGTTGCCATTATAAAGGAATCTCCCAATATCGTGTTAGTTCAAAAAATTGTCATCTTCCAACATATTTTACGTATCAGTATAATAAGAAATTAAATAAAATATTAGATATAAAATATATTGGACTCATGTATCATGAATGATAAAAAAATAATTGCTCCTTTGCAATTATGTCATCACCAATTTGAACATTTAAAAAACAGAAAAAACATTCATACCTGCCACTCAGAGGGATACTGCTTATGTAAAAAGCAATATTGGTTCTAATATATTTTTAAGTGTTTCTTTAGTTTTAAGGCATTATATTTAATCAATTTAATCTTATCTTTAAAAATTACAATAGAATGAACATTCTTTCCATATTAATTTTACTAAAAAAAGTGCCAATAGCCTAATAGTTAAGGGTGCGGACCACGAAACATGCACAACATGGTCGTGGGTTCGAATCCCGCCATTCGACTATTGTCGTGAACATGTCCAACCAAGTCTATTAAACTTGGTTGGACATGGTTGGCGTAGTCATAAGAAATATTGGTAAATTATTTCGATAATCTACTAATATTTCATATATATGCCCGAGGAAAGTTGGCGTCATTCAGGTGACCGGCCGTAAAAAAACTATCAAAAATGGGAAGAAGGGCAGGAAGAAGAAAAAATAAAAGGAAAATTGAAAACTTTTTACGCAACGATATTATAATAGCCAAATTTTATAACATACCTGGCAACCCTCATTACAGTGACTACTATTTCATTGTCTGTGGGTGTGTGAGCCAGTCGATAACTGGCGCGGTAGTAGTGTGCCGCGATTTTTATTTTAAATTGAGACTCCGGTGTTCAGTGAAAAATGCCTAATATTATAAATGAGGTTAAATTAGATTTTAAAGATGTGCTCCTAAGGCCGAAGAGGAGTACACTACGCAGCAGGAATGATGTAAGTTATAATTATTTATTGTTTTTATTGTTACAAATCAAAATTGCAATATCAAGGTTCAGTGCAAAGAAAACTCTCAGCTGTTTGTTCACTTACTGTCATTTGTTGTATTTTTTTTAATTTGAAATTTGTTTTTTATTGTTAGTAAAGACAAATTGATTGTTTTCATATGAACGGAGAATTTTTACAGATCATAAATTATTGCTTTTGTTTTCATTTGTACTTTCGTTGGTCTATAATATTTTTATTTTATTTTTTTTATGACTAGATCATAGTTAAAGTAAAGACGATCGAGTTACGTAAAAATATGTTTAGATAATAAGAATTACTTACGTTTTGCTTTGTCGATCTTTCTCAAGGCCGTGTGCATTTATTTCACTCCGATTTTATTATTAGAATTTCTCGATGTAAATTTCATTTTGGCATTGAGAACTGTCAAATATGCCTGGGCTGCGGAAATTCATTTGAGGTATTCGCATAAGTTTATTTATATTTTTTGGGACAATAGACGCATTGACGAATGAGATTCAATCAATATCTCTTTATCAATTCTATCAATCGAGCGAAGATTTGGATTCCAATCGCAGCTTATTGAATTATTATCCTCGTGCATAATGAGCTCCAAATCTATTGCATATGATCGAAAAATTTACCATTACAAATACTGTCACTGATCGATCGACAGGGAGGAACGACTTGAGATTGAATCGATTAATAATTTTATCGATTAGTGGCCGGTGTGTGTAATAAACATTTAACAAAAAAAATATACATAAAAAAAGTTTTATTATTCTTCTGTGGAAGACATAAGTGTAGGGCGTCGTAATTTCTGATCGACTCGTAACCACGTAAAGACGCCTAAAAGTTGCTGGATGCGGACTGATTATAGAAGCGACGTAGGCCACAAATATTGACTACTTGATATCGCGTGGCATTACCGCGCTTGGCGTTCACCTAGGACAAAGAAGAAGAGGAAAGGA
Organism: Papilio slateri; assembly: GCA_018246275.1. Lineage (NCBI taxonomy): Eukaryota > Metazoa > Arthropoda > Insecta > Lepidoptera > Papilionidae > Papilio > Papilio slateri. Next base: position 11,243 of record DWTW01001411.1, read on the forward strand.
GAAGAGAATGATGTATTGCACACACATAGGACGAGTTTAGAAGAAAATCTGTTTTTCTTGGTGCGACTCCCACTGCACGCAGTTAAGGCAAACGATTTGATTTTAGTGTGCTCACGTAACAAACAGTTTCCCTTTTCCCTGAATTAAGGGTAACGTTGAAGATTTCCTTCACGGTGCCATATAACTATAGATGATGATAATTTGTTTGAATAAAGGGTAAGTCTCGACAGTGTTAGGTGATAAAGATATCTCGATGTTCAAACCTTGAACAAACCAATGTAAACGAAAACAAGGTTTGACTATAAAACCACCCTCTGAAACAAAGTCAACAGCTAAATCGTTTCAATGAAACGCTGAACCAACCTACATGTTACATACAAAACAGTTTGTATCCAACGCCCATGTTTGCTCTTCCTTCATGGCGACCTTATGTCGTGCCATCGAAAACCCAAAGTATAAATACCATCAACACTATCTATGCGCTAGCTAAATACACCAGTTGTAATGATTAGACGATAACATTAAAAAAAATGTAGTGTGTTTGCAGTTTGTGGATAGCGCAGGTTTCTAATGATGAAAGAATTATTAAAATCATTTCATTAGTTTCATTGTAAGAAACATTAGGTTTTTTATTCCTTTTTAAGACTTACAATACTTAGCATTTTGCAAATCAGATTTTGGACTTTTGCATATTAAGTTCAGATTATTAAAAATCAATTTTTATAGGGATAGGTAGTCGGCTACCGATGTATCGGCATGATATCGTGCGACGTCTGCCTGTAGACTATTCGATCTATCAGGGATTTAAAGTCAACTGATGGGACATTTCTGGGGTGTAGTCGTGATTCACTTTAAGAGATTCACGTTTACAAAATGCATGTTGGTTCACAATAGGACATACGGAAATTAGATAACGTTACTGACCACAAGTTCGTTTTTTGTAGTAAAAGAAGTACTGATACTACTTTTGCTACGTAATAAACCGGAGAAGTATCCGTCACGGTGTTTTAAAGTAAGACAGGCTATCTTCAAGAGTTATAACAAATAAATAAACTGTGTACTCTTCTATCTTGATTCGTCCGGCCAGCAATGTTTTGTCGTGTACAGTCGGGGTACAGTCTACCTTTATCAACTAGTAGACGCTTAGTACCTTTTGAAGCTATAGCACTAAGACACCTGCATATAAAATTATACTTAAATGATATGACAAGAGTCATTATAGTAAACACCTTTTTAATGGTCTGTTTAATACGAAATTCGAATCAAATATGTTTTATTTCATTGTCAGTGTGTGTGTCAGTGTTCCTGGTGCAAGCAAATGTCAACTTTAAGGTGACAAACCGATTTTTACATTTTTTTGACTGTACATGCATTAATGAAATATGGTATTTATAGTGGGGTACGGTTGCTAGGCAACGCCGCCAAACGTACATTATCGATTTGAAA
>DWTW01001412.1:0-12686 GCA_018246275.1 Papilio slateri
TGCAATTAAAAAGATTTTAATATGACAGGAATAGTGGAAATATTCCATTCCCGATACTTTCAGTGCAGCCCTCGTACATTGTCGTCTATTCTCTGTATATCCATTCCCTCTTTGCATATGTCTGTATGTCCAAACTATTTACGCTCCCTTATACATAACACCTTGTCATTTAGTAACACCAAGCTATTGATTGGTTTGTTTGTTGTATCTATCTCTATAAGACACGCGAAGGTGTTTGTGTGTATGTTTGTAATTAAATGTTATTGTGATCAGGTGTGGGCGGGGCTGTACGAGCACATCGGGGAGACGCGGCTGTGGGACGCCGTGCTCGGCGTCTGCTGCATCCTGCTGTTACTGCTGCTGCGGGTGAGTCCCTGCCGCCGCTTCACCCCCGCCCCCTCGGCCCCCCGACGCCCGAGGACATTGCGAGCGAACGCTGCCTATACACAACCAAAGGCGTCTTTCATTATAAATCATTCATCGCATTCAAATAATCAGATGACAGATGTTTGACTGCAACAATAAGTTCTCACAAAGTACGATCGTTTTGTACGACGTACTTTTTTTTTAAAATAATGTAAAAAGGAAGAATATGTCATATTTCCTTTTGAATTATAACCTGATGGCGTTTGTAAATGCTGCACGTTCTACTTAATCATGGTTAAATTTTTGTGTATTTTCAGAAAGTTAAAGACATCAAAGTGGGGCCAAGTGAGAAAGGCGGCAGCGCAGACGCGAGCGGGGGCGGACGGCTGCGCGCGGCGCTCGCGCAGGCGCTATGGTTTCTGTCCACCACCAGGAACATCCTCGTGGTGCTGGTCTGCGCGGGCCTGGCATACTACTTCGACACAAAGAAGCAGACGCCTTTCGTGCTCACCGGTATGGAGTTAGTTTTTGTTGCTTGCTCGTTTGGTCTGCTCTAACATAAAATAATTTATAACTTTTTTAGTCAAGAAATGTTTATTTAATTTGTTTAGTCACCAATATACATCTTTTGTGCATTTCATTATTCTGGTTCAGGCGAGGTGAAGCCGGGGCTGCCGCGGCTGTCGGCGCCGCCGTTCTCCGCGGTGGTCGGCAACCACACCTACACCTTCATGGAGATGACGTCGACGCTCGGCTCCGCCATATTCGTCGTGCCGTTGCTCTCCATCCTCGAGAACATCGCTCTCGCTAAAGTCTTCTGTAAATATATTTCAGAATGAACAACATACAACAAATATTAAACATATCGAGGCTTGTCGAAATGTTTTATGCAATTAATAAGGCCTTAGCGTCTTAAAGAAGAATTGTGACATGTGTGACATCTTCAGGCAGTATCACGCCTGAGCCAACTCGTTTAGCCACGTTGAGCGATTTTGGTAGGCGCTATACTTATGGGTTCGCGTCACTGACACGATAATATTAAGTGTACTATGTGTCCAATAGACGGCACTAGTAGTCTTACTCTACTGCAACTATTCTAGTTTGCATATTGATTAATTTTAATTCGAATAAATCTCTTTTAATAGAAAGCCATGAAAGTAATATTTTAACACGAAATCTTTTTACTCAGCGGGTATTGTAAGATAATGTGGCAATGTTTGATGCAGCGGAAGGCAAGTACGTTGACGCGACACAGGAGATGATCGCGCTGGGCGTGTGCAACATGGCCGCCTCGCTGGTGGAGTCCATGCCGGTGTCGGGCGCGCTGTCCCGCGGCGCCGTCAACCACGCGTCCGGCGTGGCCACGCCCGCCGGCGGCCTCTACACCGGCGCGCTCGTGCTGCTCGCGCTGCAGGTACCGCAACATACACACGTCTCACTGTGAACACACGCGAGCGGAAGCATCTGTGCACTTGTATTGCCGCTCATGGTGCTCCAAGGAATGTAGCAAAATATTGTGCAGACCAAAGGCTCAGTGCAAGGGGTGAGGGTCATTGAGTTATGTTTGTGTTGCAGTACTTCACGCCGTACTTCTACTACATCCCGAAGGCGTCGCTGGCGGCCGTCATCATCGCCGCCGTCGTCTTCATGATGGAGCTGCACGTCTTCAAGCCCATATGGAGGACCAAGAGTTAGTGCACATGTCACGGCATATACTTGAAATAATATACATCCTTATTATATTTTCTATTAAAATATATTTTATTGTAACGAGTTAGCATTAACGTCCGCATATCGGTCATATTCATAATTAGAGCCAACAATGATTTTAGTAGAGACTCTGCTTTAATTTGTAACTTTATTACTTATGACGGAATTTACAAATCGAGCAATGCAGGTGCAGGTGCAGGTGCAGGTGCAGGTCGAGGGATGCAGGGTTAACGTGCATACCTAAATGTTAGCATTCTATAGCAATACTAACACGTTATAATCGATTTCAGAGATGGATATAATCCCAGCGGTGGTGACGTTTGCGGCGTGTCTACTGCTTAGGCTGGAGCTGGGCATCGTGGTGGGCATCGCCGTCAACCTGCTGTTCCTGCTGTACGCGTCCGCGCGGCCCGCCGTGCGCGTCACCAGCGCCGTGGTCCGTGCTCACATATTCACCATCTGTTGTCTCACGCTGACACCCGTGTCCTCCTCCTCCTGTCCTTTCTCCTTTTTCTTATTTATTTCATTCTCCTTCTCACCAAAGGCTGGCAGCACATTTGTGACTCTTCTAAATGTCGAGAATGTTGATGGATGGAGGTAGTGAGTCCGTCATAAAAATCCACCTTATTATTATTTTGTTCAGTCGAGTGACGGCGTGCCGCATGTGGTGGCAACGGTAGACCGCGCGCTGGCTTTCCCCTCGGCGGAGTTCGTGCGGCGCGCGCTGCGCAAGGCGGCCGAGCGGCACACCAGTGCGCCGCTCGTGTTGGACGCCTCGCACGTGCAGGCCGCTGACTTCACCGCCGCCAGGGTAAGACACCCCGCACGCACCAAACGTCACGCATTATGCAGTTAGTTGGTACGCGGAGCGGATCCTTCTAGCGTACGGCTGACCGTGATCCCGCTAGTCGCACAGTGCGTACGTAGTCCAACATCGTTGAGTAGATTGTGTACACCTCAAGATTTTAGTAGTATATTACAACATGACGTTTATAATTGATTCAAATAGATATAGTGTATTAAACTCATGTGCCGTAAGCAATTTATAATAGTAAAAGATATTCTGTTTGGATTCAGATGCCTAAATCATTTGCTTATCGTGCGGTTGTTGTCAAACAATTTTGATATCTTCATAAAATTCTGCCCGTACAAATGAGAGTGTTGTTTGTGTGTTGGCGCACAGGGCATCAAGGCGCTGATCGAGGACTTCCACGCTCGCGGCCAGACGATCATATTCTACAACGTGAAGCCGTCCATAGCCGAGGTGTTCCGCGGCGTGCGGCCGCGCGAGTTCCTGCACTGCTCCTGCCGCGCCGAGCTCGACCGCCTGTTGCTGGAGGCGCAGCGACGCGGCAAGCAGGCGCGCGCCTAGCGACTGCGCTGCCCCGTGTAGCGGTGTGTGCGGTGAGTGTGCCGCGCCTGCAGCCGCACCGCAAAAACAATGTTACATGGCCACGTAGGGTTCAGATAAGTCATGTTCGCAGGTTTCGGACTTTGGACCCGATCTCTTTGCAATAAGATATCTGACCAAACTGTTATTAATGGTACTCAATTCCCTTCTGAACATTATAGTAATATGCTCTATTTTAATCACCTAAAACTGTATCTGGATCTTCTAAACTATCTAGATGTGTTAGTAGATATAAATTAATTATCACATTTCATGAGTAGAATCCTCTCCGCCGTGGAAATCGGCGCCTGCCGGCATCACCACCGCATACTCCGCGACGTGACTCGCCTATTGTCAGCCTTGTGTTTATTTCACACAGATCGAGTTGCAAGGCGGTTGTGTGGCAGAGAAATGTCTCACGCGGCGGAGAAGTGGCTCGCGTGCGGCGAAGAAGGATCTCGGACGATGTACCAAATTAATTCTAAAGGAATTTTTCGATTGTTGTAAAAGGAGTTCTTGTATACATATATAGGTAGTGTCTGTACGTAGGTAGCGGGGCCAAGGGCCAAGGGCCCATCGATCGGACGATATTTCGTAATTGTATAAAGACCGCCGGTTATTGCGAAAACAGTATTGCCTATTGTATAGTGTGTAGCTATACATGTATTATATTTATACGTCGCATTAAGTGGGGTAGGCAGAGCGACTTGCCGAGCCAAGGAACATGTGACGACTGAAAGTGAGATATTTTTGTTTGAATAAAAATGTAAAAAAATCGTCGACTTTTATTACATCAGTATCCCGTATTGTGTTGAACAAACCTGCCGTTGTAGTCTGTTTTTTAGTAACCACAAGAAAAAACCTTCAAATGTGGATGAAATATAGATTTTTATTTTAGAAATGGTGAGGTTAATAAATAAAAAACTCATTGGGGATAATCAAATATAATATTTACTTTACAATAATCGTGCCACCGCTCGCGGCCGGCGGTGTCAGTGTATATAACTTACTGCCTAACTTGCTCGTCGATGTCAGGGCGCGCCGCCGGCGTCGGCGGGCTCGGCGAGGGCCACGGCGCCGAGCTGCGGCGGCGCGCCCCGACACCGACACATTACACTAGGCTGACGGATATCATCTATGTACGAGCAGAAGAAACCTTCCGCTACGTCGACACACATTTTAGTCTACAAACTGTGACCGTATAAAATGTTGGATGGCAGCTGTCGATACGTATGTCGAACTCTTTGCTTTCTACTCGTACACTGAATCTTCCGTTATCATACAGCACATTCAAATCTAAACAATTCCGCTAAATTCAACCGACTTCAGTCGACGGGCGCGGCGGCCGCAGGCGAGGCGGGCCGCGCCCGGCACCGGCGGTCGGCACCGCTTGAGCAGAGAGTAAATTCATTCCGCCACGTCGGCGCACTACCAAAACTGAGCGAGGAAAAGGTCCCGTTGTACCGGTGAAGGTTCGAGAAGGAAGATATCCAATGGGAGATCAAAAAGGCATCGATGTCACCGAAGCCGGCCCGCGCGCGCGCCGGGCCACGCGCCAGTGTGAAACGATCTCACTTAAATTTTGGCGAGAGAAAATAAAACATAGGACAAGTAACCTACTTTGTGACAGCGATCGACTACGCACCGATTACGCGAAGAACATGCGCACGCACACACACACACAGACACACACCGGTTCAAATGACACTTTGTTGCATACATTGCAATCAGAGTCGAACATTAAGACGCTCTCAACATGAAAATATATATTTATATAAATATATATTTCAATAAAAAGTTGAAATACAATAAAAAGACGAACACTGAAGAAACATCATTTGGTATTACATCAAAGTTTGATATGACATAGTACTAAGAGCGGTGGCACGCGGGGCGCGGAGGGCGCGCGCGGGCCTGGGAGAGGAAGCGGCGAGGGGCGCGCCGCGGCCGGCGCCCGTGTGCCATCGCTCCCACACCAAGTGTAGCGCCTCGGAATACTGACGTTGCGGCACGACGCCGGACACGGGACGTTGCCGAGCGACGGTCGCCCGGTCCGCGTTGATAAAAGAGAGTGTTCTCATTTCAAGTCCATCGAAATAAATCATTAAAAATGAAACATATGGCTATTCGTAGACGCAATTCAATTGCCACTTTAATAATTAATAGTTAAAAAAAATTCTAACAAATCCGTCGATACGTCGACAATACTTACGCGCTACGAGTTAGATCATACATTACAATTAATTATCTAAAACTACGGGTATATTATATAAATGCATTCCGATCTCGCAGATGTGACGTGACGCGGCGGCGCTCGGGCCGGGCCGCCGGGCCGCCGGGCGAGCCGCGCGCGCCGGCCGAGCCCCGCCCGCGCGCCGCGAGCCCAGCGCCGCTAACAACCTGCACTTAATTACTTCGTCTCGAACTAACGACCATCGCGCGTAAACGTGTCTTACAAATATACTAACATCAAACGTATCACTTACACCTGCGGGTCGACTTTGTGCGCCGCGCAAACTGTACTATATATATTATTTTTATTATTTAAAAAAATCGGCCATAGTATTATTAATCTTGAACGAAAATGATTTGCTTAATCAAAGATACAACAACATTTTTAATATTTTGTTAGTATTAAATTATTTTATTGTTTCCTAACAACAAAGCCCGACAAACGGGAAATATCGATGAGGAGATAAAGTTCGTTCTTGTTACGGATATGATTGCAATGAATGGTGACAATGTATTGTAATACAAGTTCATGGCGAAAGATATAATCTTTGATACGGAATCACTTAAAGGCCAGCGACAAATCACAGCTGTGATCCATACATTGAGTATTAAATTACTAGGACTAGTGATGAAATCCGTGTGCTCCTGCCGACCACGGCCGTGCGCCTACAGCACGCAGGCCAAAGAGACCGGATCTCGACAGCAAAATAACTCAACTGATTTACCTTCACAATAGGTTACTACTTATGGCGGCACACGATCTCGCTTCGGTCACAAGACACGATCGACTTATTATTCACGTATCCGACCGTTCCGGAGCTTCTGGGCTCCTGGGCTTGGCGCCCAAAAACACAATTTTATTATTAAGAATACATTAATATGAGCTAAAATCTCAGACGAGGGACTTACACGGTACTATAAATACCTTTAAAAATAAACCGTACTGTTTAAAATTACTTCTACTTCAATACTCGTTCATTCATTCGTTCGCTAAAGGTTGTCGTTATTTGTCTTAACCCTTTCTCAATTTCATATCATCTAACGGGAAAGAAAATTAATAACATGAACTATTCTATAATACGTAAACATTATTTGGCAGCTATCATAGATAGATGTATTTAATATTTCATCCCACTAATAAATCTGCACGCAACGCTGACACAACTGTTTGTGACACTGAACGAGTGAATGAACAAAGCAAAAGGAACGGCTTTCATAATATTTGTTATTAAATGTTAATCGTATCCATAACACTTTTGTTACTACTACTACACTGGAAAAATAATTTGTAGAGAATTTAATAGGTCCGGCTAAGGCTTGGACCGTCAGTTGTTGTACGTGCGGTCGCGGCGCGGTGCGGCGCGACACGGGGCTCGGACCGCGCTCAGTACCGCGCCAGCTCGTCCTGGCCGTCGAGCGACAGCTTACTGTCTATCGCTGAAAACAAATAAACGAGTGCGTGAGTAAACATTGCGCGGTCTCGGCGGCGTCGCTCGGCGACCGAGAGGTACTCACTGGGGTCCGGGATAGTAATACGGCGGCGGTCGCTCGTACTCAGTAGGGCCGTGGTAGCGCGGGGGTCCTTCCTCCCAATGCCTGCAACACCATCACCGGTGATTCAATGAAAGCATGTATATTTTTATGATATTTTACAGTCCTAACTACTCTATGTACGTATTTCAATTCATTGTGACTTCCTGTAACATAAACAGCTTGACCGATTTTTTTATACGAGAAGGGTCAAACGAACAACGGTCGCCTAAGGTTGAGCGATAAAGTCGCCCATGAACATCCGTAACACAAGAGGAACTGCAAATGCGTTGCCGGCCTTTTAAAAGCCCATTCGGCTTTACGCTCTTTTCTTGAAGGGCTTTTAGTCGTATTGGTTCGGAAATACCGCTGGCGACAATTCATTGCACAAGGCGGTAGTGCGAGTCAGAAAGTTCCGCGAAGACCGCGCGGTACTGGAATAAACACTATTAAGGTGATGTGGATGAAATTGAGGTGAAGAGTGAGGTGTCATCAGATTAGATTCGTATTCTTCCCCCGAGCGCCAATGATAATATCATATAGTGGACGTAAATTAACGACTATATATACAAATCATTTTTCATTGGGTAATGAACGTAAAAAGCGCGCGGCCGGGTCGGTACTTACTTGGGAGCCATGTCGTTGTAGCGGCGAGCGTGGTGCGCGTCGAGCGGAGGCGCGAGCGCCGGCGCGGGCTCGCACGCCGCGACCGCCGCGCCTGCCGAGCCGCCCGCCGCCCCCGCGCGCCCGCGCCCGCTGCGCTTCTCCGCCTTGTACGTGCTGCAAGACCTCACAGTCAGGCGGACGGGGCCGAGGCGCCCACCACCGCGACAACAAATAACACCCGGCGCCGCTCGCCCGAACGTTCCCGACCAGCGAGCTCCGCGTCTGGTGTTATTCATCGTTGCCATACCACCGTCTATCACCACCGACTATTATTTTGTTCGCTTTCAAACAACTCATGATTAGATAATCATTTAGAACCATGATAAAGCAACAACACTTAGGTTTTATCAGTAATGACGGTAATTAAGCGCAGGCAGGCAGAGAACGAATGAACCGACGTTAGAGTCACTTTAAAAATAGTCGCTCGTGGTGGTGACGGTGGATATCAGTATATCGATGCAAGTTGTAACACCCAAACGGCATCCCGCACATATCACGCGAACATCAGAATGTATCGCTCAAACGTACCGTTTAAATGTTACCAAAGAAAACGGCAAAACTACAAGAACAATCAGAAAACAGTAAAAGGGCTACGGCATGCAAGTGACTAGATGTCGGAGACCGAGACTCGAAGGTGTAAGAGAGCCCGCTCGATCCGCCACACAATCCGACAGTCGAGTGGGAGAGCTCACTAAATAATAAGACAAGGTAGCTGCAGTTCCGACAGAAGGTATGTTCTACCACGAGACAAGATTAAAGCCAACCAAAACACTAGGACCATGCCGAGCGCACGCAAGGAGACAGGAGCGAACAGTAAGCGAACGGTAAATGATCGTTAGTTACCACCGGTGCGAGTGGCCGCCGGCCCGCCGGCCCGCGCGCCCTCGCGCCGTCCGCACCACCTCTTACAACTAAACTTATCGCTAGGGAATAACAACTTCAACAGTTAACAGCCGGCACATCGTGGGTGACCGAACCCCGCAATAAAGTTACACCTTATTGCCTCAGCGTAAGCTTCCATTATGTAAAAAGTATCAAAGTGGCTTTGAGCGCGACACCGCCGCCGCCACCAGCTGCGCGAACGGCCGCAGCACGGCACATACAAAAGCTACCGCAGTCCACTGCAGTGCGACCACTTACAATAAATACATTGTAAAATCTTAACTATGACAAACCCTTGTATCAGATACGTCCGTCGTATACGTCGACGTCGATATACGCCGACTGTCAGAACTTTCAATTAAAATTACTACTGCATCACGAGATACTTATTTAAATAACATCGATAAAATACCTAGTGTGTGATCCAAAAACGTCAGAACAGAAAGAAACAGAATGTCAATTTAGTTTAATGTAAAATTCTGACCGTCGTTTGACAAATCGTCGATAAGACTATATATTAAAATACACGTACAATATTTGATAAGCCCGCGGCGCGCACGCTCCGCGCAGTACGTAGCGCGGCGCGGGCGGTATCGAGAGGTAATGTAAAAGCGGATCAAAAATTCACTGGCGAGAGATCATGAAGCACGCAGCCCCCTCTGCGGGCTCACGGCTCCAGCAAAGCCCGGAGAGCTTGCAGCCCCTCTCGTTTGTATTTGTATAGCTATCAAAGTTACACAATTTCGTATCAAAACTATGCAATAAACATTTCCAAATCCAGACTTGTATACGACTACCACTCTGGCTACAGTATGCAAATATTCTCATATAAATTCATAAGCGGTGCGAGCGTTGCGACGGCCGCGCCGCCGGTGGACGTATCGCGTCACTACGTAAAGCTGCATTATTCGTACATACAATTATTACCAAAATATAATTATACCGTACGTACATTTTTTCACAAACATTATCAGTACAGATTTCTACTTAAATTATAAAAGAAACAAATTTACCTTTTCGTGTTTGTAATTCATTTTTGCTTCTCAAAAGTATAGTGAAACGCACGGGCGCCATGCAGGAGCGAAATCGGCAACATCGAACTTTTTTAATCAAAAAAATTAACTTCATCCCATAAACATGGGTGCGAAAAAAATATTTGTTGCGTTGTTGCGGGTTTAGCTTCTACATGCCTCATGTGGCTTTAACCTAACTGCGAGCTGCGAGTCTCGCAGTGTAAATATTTGCCCGTAACTTTTAACGAGTGGATGACAAAGCACATATGTTAACATTTTTCAAATGCACCATCTCGTTAATGATAATTCAACAATGTGGGCGGAACAATAATATATGTAAGGTTTTAAAAGGTTGGAACCTTTAGCGGCACTCTGTATACAGCATGATATGTGATACCCAGAACGGACGCCACGGCCCGGGGCTCTCTAAGATATGTTGCATTTAGAACTAATGTATGAATCATCACAGGCATTTTAGTGCTTTATTAACATTTTTGGTATGGCTTCGTAATAAGGACGACAATCCGTGGGGTGGACATGACACCCACTGTGCAAGAACAATCGCTCAATGATAACTGAGAACAATAATAGCATTGTTTCGTCGTAACGAAATTACGCTTGGGGTAGGGGGGGTGGAGGGCTTTACTCGGACTCGTGTATGCCGGACTCGTTGTCCTCGTCCTTGGCGTCTAGGCGCGTCTTGAGGTCGTCGATGAGCGCAGACGGCGGCAGCAGCGCGCACACCACCTCGCGCCCCTCCAGCACCAGCGCCGTGCCCGAGCCCGCTAAGGCCACCGAGCCCGTGCCAGCGAGCGCCGCGCCCGCGCCCCCGCCCGCCGCCGCGCTGCGCTCGCGCCACTCGGCGATCTTGCCCTCGATGTCGAGCGTGCTGCGCTTGGAGCCGCTGTCGCATGCGCACGTGTCATGTGTGTGTCACGACCGCGGCCACGCGCGACCGGCGTGGCCGCGGTCACACAACTAGCTGCTCGAGGTGGCCAGAGGTTTATACGCTGCGCTAATTTACTTAACCGTGCGAAGGTAACGGTAACATACACGCGAACCTCTGGCCGCGCTGGGCGAGCGTTCACACCGCGAACTAATAAGTACGGAGTATGCGTCACACATCGTTTGTAATGAGAGATGCCACATTCACATACGATGTCTATGCCAAAGACAAGCCGACGGAAATATTTATTCCCCGATATTGCCGTAATATAACTTTAGAGTTATGCGAAATCTGACCAGTCCAGTAAACTGAATGTCAGTATGGTACCTGAAAATTACTACAACGTAAAAGTACAAGGAACTTTTCAATTCATTTTTGATTGACCAGCAGGAGATAGATATCGTATTTTATGCAATACGATGTCTTCGTATTTTTTATGAGCTTAATTATTTTTCTGGTGTATGCCTGCACTTCAAGGACATGACGCACGCCCCGGACTTATTACAGAATATTGCGCATTTTTCCTGTTCCGGTGCGACAGAGCTATGCACGCAGTCCTCTATAAAAACGGTCACCGGGCTGCATCGGCCGCGGGTTAGTTTTGAGGACTACTAAATTTGTTCCAGCCGAATAAATTAAAAATATTTTAGTCAAACGACAAGTCCTTAAACTGTAGCTCAGTAATGCACCACTCGGTCCCCAACCGGGTAACAAAAAGAAAACAAATTAAATTAAAAACTAAACATAACTAGGACTAAGTAATAAGCGGGTCGCGTCGTGCGGCGTCGCGTCGTGCGGCGTCGCGGCGCGGGCGGGGCCGCCGCCCCGTCCGCCGCTTCACAATCATGCAGTGGTAGTTACACATGCTTCATGTATTAATTTCATTCTTAACAGTTAAACTTGAGGCCTGATTACTGTATACATGCTATAACATATTATAACAGTGCTAGGAGCCGGCAGCGTTACTCGGCAGAGCTGGAGAATTAAGAAAGAAGTACAGGTTAGATAAGGAACAGAGAACAGACTCCCCCCACCGGTGCTCTGCCGCTAGATTAGCTCTGAGCATGCACTCACTCTGCCACTACGGTCTACTGGCGCCGGCGGCGCCCGCACGGACACACGCGCCTTCCGGCACGCCGCTCCGGCCGTCGCAACTGAACCGACCCGCTTTACGGGACGTCTATTAAACTTTAACACGGCTCGACTCGTAAGAAAAATTTGATCGTTCATATTGCATTTTTGAAGTTAGGAATCAACGAGCTTCCCTATTCTCGAGTCGTAAGCAAGGACGGTCGTCGGGGGCGTGCGGCCGGAGGGCTGGTGTGTCCGCCGGGCGCGGCGCAAGCGGTGTGTGTGGTCGCGGCGGCACTTACTTGGCGAGGGGGACGTTATCGCGGTCGGCATACGCGTCATACAAATACTCGCTGCAACAGACAACACACGCACGTGTCAGGATAGGGCCGCCGCCGCCGCCGCCGCGAGCGTAACGCGTCTGTGCTCACTGGACGTTTGAAACCGTGCGCAGTGACTTTGACGAACGAAACATTAACGTAAACGACACGGTTTCAGACGCGCGTGAACACAGGCGGCGTGCGGCGCGACACGCCACTAAATCAATTATAAACACCGGAATGTGGTCGTCCGGACACGCAGTGAGACAGTGACGGACTGGGACGATACAGAGGGACGCGGTGTGAGGGAATACATACTCATTCTAAATGCAAATACTGACACCGTCAGTATAGAAACAATATTACACACAGTTCTAGCTCGTTTTACTATCAGATATTTAATTTATATGAGAAGGTAATGACGGGGATGGGCGATCAAAAACCATTCGTGACGAAAATGTATCGAGAGAAACAAAACGAAACATACTGAAAATTAAAGCACAAAAGAAAACAACGTTAGTGTGCAAGCGACTAGCTACTGTGTGTGGGGGGAGGAGGGA
>DWTW01001413.1:0-12686 GCA_018246275.1 Papilio slateri
TTGGACGAGGAAGGGATAGATAGGAAAAGGAAATATCCTTTTTTCTGTCTATCCACTCCTCTGTTCATTAAAGGTAGTCAACGTATGTGCAACTCATTAGCCTGTTGCAGATGCCTATGGGTAGCGGTCAGTTAACATTAGGTGGCCACTTGCTCGTTTGCCACCTTTTTTCCATAAAAAAAACAGTGGTGTATTTTTTCTGTGACGTAGAGTTTCACGATGGACCCGACCTACTCGTGCAACTGCTGCTCCATTTTGGTCCGCTACGATATGTTTAAGGAATCGTTATTTGTTTGTTCCAAACTGAAGAATGTTTACTCGGTGTTCGGCATCTTTGTGAATTCGAACTTAGTATCTCTCAATGGTACCAAACCCCCTGGGCAGGGTTCCTACAAGGGATATATTGTAGATCTCTCTTGTAAAAACTTACTCTACTTTGTTGCTTTAGTTAAGGTAAAAAATATATTAACAAATATTAACTTTTACAAATGTAGTTTGAATGTAATATTATTTTCTTCTTTTACAATAATATTGGTTGGTCTCAAGACTTAAAATGCTATTGAGATATAAAAATGTTTCCTATTGCTCCTTAGTGTGACTTTTTGGTACCGATGCATAATAATCAAACTAATATACGTAGTCGTTTGTCTTTCCATTAAAAGCTATAAAATTTAATGACTTACTTGTATCGAAGGTTTCGTATCCATTGACAAATAAATGTTAACGGGTGAGTTATTACACACGGTATCATGTATTTGTTCAGGCTTAGGGCCAGTCAAAGCCGGTCAAACAAAAAGGTCCGGTGACGAATATATTAAGGACAACGCTTTACGAAATAAAGTGAAAAATATAAAATAAATTCACCGCTATTAAATCCAACTGGACTGACATAATAAGTCGCTAGGGGGTTTATTGATTCTTTAAGGTGACTATTACGTTGGTTATAGTGAAAACTATGAAACAATTTTATGTATGTAAAATCTTTTTTATGTACGTACGTTATATTTGTGGTGTTAACACAAACATCATCAGTTCAAGAGATTCGATATCTGCAACAAAATTTTACTATGTTAAATTAGATATAGTATTTAAATTCTTAAGGAACGAAGTATTCTCGCAAACTACTTATCTGAGTAACAAGAAAGGTATGTGAAGATATAAATCTCTTCGAATACGGCAAGGCGTTCATTCGTCTCAACTAATGAGAACCTCGGGCCATTAGTCTAGTGGTAAATGTTGGTACACTGTTAAGCCGTTGCTACACTTCACCGATATATTTAAATACTTCATTTTATAGTTGAAATTTTAATTAATTGATTTATTCTAGAACAACTGTTTTTCAAGGATCCCATTTTTTTGTAACCAGTTCTCACCCGATCTCTCTCTATAAAAGAGTTATTGTAAAATAATAAACTACTGTATTATTTTTTAGCTTAATCTGATCAATGTGTTAGGTTGTCATCCTATCACCGTTAGTCCCCAAGGTAATAATATTATTTTGCATAAATTTAATAAAAAGAGAATGAAAGAATAGGAGATGGGCCGAGGGAAGGTGACGAGATCACTATATGTATTACGAGATTATATAACCAATCGGTTATTTTGTACAAATAAATATACCAATGAAAATTTTCAATAGAGAAAAACTTTTCTGAAAGAAAATCTCAATTGTCATGGGGACGATTCCGGAAGCGAATACCGCTGCAGCTATGTGACATCGTCGTAGACAAGACGTCAGTCACAAGAAAGTTCCAAAGAATGTTATAGAGCACGTTTACAATTTTGAATGTAATGTCCTGCTTACAACTCAATTTCTATTCTCTAATAAGAGAAAGATAATGTTATATACGAATATAATTTCTTAACGTTTACTAAAGTTTATTACTTTAGACTGACAGATGATCGATAATGTTGACGATGCATATAGATCGTAAAATATATATACATTATAAATGGAGCACAAATATTGCCAATCATTTTTTAGTTCCTATAAACCTAAATAATAGACAAGTATGGCGGTTTCAAAGAATATGGTATTTATTTAGAGAACTATTATTTTGGTCCAAAAATTTTAACGAACAGAACTCAGTGCAGAATTGAATCGAAGTTTAAAAGTACATTTCGATTCAGGAAACAGTACGTGAATTATGGTGACTTAAATCAGTTCATCTACAAAGACGCAATTGATCTCGTGTGAAGATGCTTTATATTCCTATAATATATATTTACGTCACTGTTTCGCTGTGTTGAAAGTATTGAAGAACTTTATAGTTCTATAATTCATTAGAAGCGTCTGGCGCCCGGTGTCTGTGAAAGGTTTGTCAAATTTTGATTCAACTAACACTACTGTCAAGTTAACCGTTATGACGAATCAATTTCAGTTTAGGAAAGAAAAAAAAAGTTGATGACCATGCTTCTAGCAACTGAAATCACATTTGACAGCCAGCTTGCTAACTTTTCCATTGAACCTTTCAGAAACTGGGCGTGAGAGTTATAAGTTTAGTAGTGTATTTAAAGATAGCAAAACTGTTTTAATAATTTTCAATATTTCAACAACTGAGCGATCTAAATGAGAGTGATCAAATAGGAAGACTGGCTGATACATGGCATTAATATTGACCTCGAATTGTGGAATTAACTATACGCCTTTCGGTAGTTAAGGCCCAGTTACTCTTCTCTATAAGACACTTAAGTTGAAATTGGACGAAATTAATAATTGAAAAAAAAAACATTCCTACACCAAGAGTCATTTTTGTATAACATAATACAAAAATATGATTCTATATAACTCGAAAACCTGATAATGGTAAAAAAACAATTGAAGAATTAAATCTTGCAATGTCTTTAAAAAATGTTCAGTAAAACACCAAAACTCTACTATGCAAATTTAATAATCAATATGCAATGCTCACGTCTTTTTAAAGCGCCTCCTATATATCTACTTGGATTTAAGATTCCATTTCTAAAGCTATCTAGATTACATCCTCTTCCTACAACAATGTTTTGTGTTTGCAGATAAAGCGATGTCACATTTTATACAGAGTGGCGTTGTATCGGGGGAATGTCAAATACGCGGATAAAATGGGAATGTTATCCACGTCGAACATCTAACTGTGCGATGACATTATCCATTCCATTCGAGCTTTCTGCGTATAAGACAGTAAATTCTATTATTCCTCACAATAATTGTTAAAGCTATTTATAAAGACTGCAAATATCTTATCCTTTTCTTTAATTTATGCCTATAGTTATAATCGGAAAAGATTTGTTTGTTTGCAATGAGTAAACTCTGAAACTATTCAAACGATTTCACCTAATGGCAAAAGAAAGTTTCGTTATGCAAAAGTATTTACGCTGTTTTTTTATTTATTACAACGCAATAATGAAAACCACCCGGGGGAGACGCCGTACACAAATAGCTAATAATAAATTAACAAACGACTTGTTTGTTTATCTGTTACTAGCTGTTTGTGTCCCCCGGTGTGCAAAGCTTTCCGAACAGAAGTTTAGGAGGCTTAGTAATGAGAAATGAGAGTCTTATGAATTCTTTAAAAGACTTTGTACTCTACGAATTTTCTCCTTTAACGCTAAAAGTATTGTTATCTTACGGTGGTTCTGGGGCCGCATCGAAAGTTTGACGATAGACTATTGTTATTCTTTCTCTCTCTCTCTCTCTCTCTCTCTCTCTAAGTGCCTCTCCACTACGGAGGTTGGCCGTCAGCTCTGCGAACTTATCATTATCTTGTGCCAAGCGAAATATTTCTTCAACGCTGGCAATACTGTTCAACTCTCTGATGTGTCTCTTTCCTGCGAATTTGCCTATCATTATGAATTGAAGAAGCTTATATTTCTCGTGTTGCAAGACATGACCAAGGTAAGCGTTTATTCTCTTTTTGACGGTCTGCAACAATTCGCCGTTTTTCCAAGCCGTCTTGCGGATGTTTATGTTGCATAAGCTATTCGTTAATTCAATAAAGAAAGTCACCAATAGTTATTAGAACTCTCTGAGTTCTATTTTAGAAGATCTGTAACGATATTAAGCATTATATATGATTCCGCTTTATATTTATTACGTTAAATTCGTGTAACAATTTCTGTTTTAAAACAATTTACTGGGTTATAGCACAATATCCGTTAATAAAATCGTTTTACTCCTAACAAAGGATATAAATGGTCCCTCGCAGAGAGCCAAGGGACCGTATTGTGATACAAATTTCCCTTTATTGGAAGACAGTTTACACCTTTACAAAGTAACGCAACGTTTTGTTTGCTGTCGTCAATATGTTGACGTGAATATATTAAACTTACTGAGGTTAAAGATATATACAAATTTTTATTTCTTTCACGGTCAGCGGCTCAAAGTCTGAGCTATGATTTCACTACGGACTACAATATTCAATCAGCAAGACTTCAAATTAATAATTGATTAAATACGAATTAGATGTTCAGTACAGTTCCGGTACAGAGATTACAGTAGGCAGGTATGCCTACTGTAATTTGTTTTAAATTAATAGAAAAGTCAATGTTGATGAATATAAAATAAGCTATATTTTTCATATATCAAAAGTTTCATGTACACAGCTGGTAATATTTTTTAAAATTAATGTTAGAAACGACTCAGTGGCAAGGAGTTCACACTACAATTCGAGGGTTCAATTATTAGGGATGTGGTTCGTTTTACGAATTATTACATTTAACAATCACATGTTATAATTAATGCCTTGTATAAGTCAATAATCTAACGCTAATCCTTGAATAAAACTTGTTACCTACTTAATAAACTTGATAAAAATTGTCTTTTTATCATGGTTAAAATAAGGTTATTTTATTTTCGACTCTGAATTCACTTAGTAACGAACAATAGAAGATGGCGATGTGTGGTGTACAGATGACTGGCTAGCTAATAAAATCGATAACTAATTTTGAATCCGAACTCCGGCGATCGCTTGTTACTATCACGTTGTATATAGTTTACGACTCCATTAAACAATCTTTAAACAAGACACGTATCTGCCTACAGGGCTGTTAATGTGTTATACATATATAATGTGTTACTATATCTGTGGACCGAGCTTCGCTCTTCGTTATCATCTCATCTCTCCTCGTGGTCGTAAAGTCAAGTTTCAAGGTACCAGCAAGTTATCATCCATTGACTAGAATGTAGAGATATCACATGCCACAAATAGATGTCGCTCTAAAAATTAGTTTTTTTTTGTGGAAGTTCGCATATTTATGAACGAAAACACCTATATACATAGATTATAAAATAAAACCGTATTTAAATACAAAATTTCATCCAAATATTAAGAGTCGTTTCTGAGAAAGCCGAAATTTACAACAATTGCTCATATATGAGTTATAAAGGTCAAGAGTAACTTTTTTTAATAAAAAGTACAAATCGACCAGTGCGGAATTCCGCAGTACACAACAAATCGTTTTGTTTAAACCACGATAAGCTTTAAAATTTGGGGTAAATCGTGGAATACGATTAAGGAATAAGGAAGATCTTGCGGACCGACAGAAAAACAGGTTAGAGACATAATATATATAATAAATATCTGAAATTATTTCTGACCGCTCTTCTTTCTTTACCATATATTTTTTAGAAGCGAGCGGCTCACCTGATGTTAGAGTGGTGACCGGAGACATCAGCAATAGTCAGAAGACTTGCAGATGTATGGGAAATAGGAGGGGATTATTAAAGATAAAGAGAGGATACGGATTAAGACTACGGATCGAGGAGGAAACGCTAAAGTACGCTAACCTAAAGGTTACAGAATACCAGCATGACTAGATCTCATGTATGTATTCTGTGAGGTCGTGTTACTTTCCCGTATTAACTTTGCAACGGTTGGTTCAAATGGCGTAAATAAACTATGGGATATAAAGAGACATTTTAGGATGGTTAAGATCCAAATATTTATAAGGATTTAAATACTGTAGTTGAAAGATATCCAATATTTATTTTAAGTTATTTAAAATTAATAAACTACTTATTTTATGCATAAACATAAAAAAACATCACGAACGCATACATTTTCGACTATGATTACACCATCATAGCTTCAATTCCTACCTACAGTCATTGTATGAATAAGGCTTCGTAACGGAATGAACATTTAGAAACTACTTCTTACACATTGCCGGGCAAATACAACAGTACAGATTTTATTTTTGACTGTTTGATTGTAACCTAAAGTATCCACCTAATGTTATATATACTGTTAGCTTAAGTCAATTAGTCGGCTTACTCCAGGGAATTAGGAGAATATAAACATACCTAATGGTGGCTAATGGTGTTGACAAATCCTATGCAAAGTCCGCTTGGTGTGACACAATTAAATCGGGTTCATTGACCCCGCTAAATACAAGTCAAATGTAAGCTATAAATACTTATATAGTTTATACTTGGAATTACTGTCATTAGTCAAATAGTTTTCTTAGAAGCTTAACCTCTATAAAATTATTGTACAGTCAGTTGGCCGGTGGATGTTATTCGTTGTTTTTTTCAATAAATTATTATTGATTGTCTTTAAAAAAGCAGCAAAAATAAAGCCGCAAGCGTAAAGAAGTGATTGCTCAAAATTTTATCTCTATTGATTTTTAAAACTTGCCAGAAACTCTTAGCACTTTGCGCTTAGAACTTATGTTATCTTAATAAAATGTGCAAACTTAGTAAAACTTAATATTTTATAAGACTTGTCTTTGTTCAGGTCCTTACTATTTAATCTGGTCTTATATTTTATTATATTTTTACAATATCTTATATTTTTACAATTTTAGAACCTATTTTTTTTATTTAATTGGTAATACATCTATGCACTTCATTTCGGTATTGTGTGAAGTCACGGTACTTTCTAGCGATTTGAACAATACTACAAAATCTTGTCCAGTTACTTACGTCGTACAGGTACCTAATGTAACTTATGCCGTATGCCTCCGTCAAACGCTGGGGTATTTTGGTCATATTTGTATTTCTATTTACTCGTATTTATTCGCCAGGCATATCGCAAGGCACTCACCGGAGAATCTGAAAGCTCACCATTACGGGCAAAATTGAAAGCAAGAAACCTAAAGGTCGCCACCCTATGCCCTGGAAAGATAAAATATGCGCCACGGTCGAAACTACAATGCATAACACTATCCACCTCGCAGAAGACCGCAAAGAGTGGAAGATCATAAAAGAGAAGTTCAAGAAGAGAGCGACCTTCAGGAATAGGTAGAGAGGTATCGACGCACGCACGCACGCACACACACACACACACACACACAGAGAGAGAGAGAGAGAGACAGAGATCCTTACTTTAGCAGACATACCTTGGCGTCCTAATATTAAAACCAACAACATTTATGTAGATTTATATCATGATTATCTGTTCGATATTAGATGTCATTTTAACACCCCTTATTTTCGGCATAAACGCTTCGTTTAAGTCGGTTTAAGCGCTTAGCACCAGAGATCGCTTTCAAATACCTGTAGGCTTATGTTTTGTTGGCACGCAGGCCGGAGCTCACTGCGTTTGCTTTCACTGAACCCTCTTTGTATACGTACTCAGCATATTTTCCTTTAAGGTTTAACATAACCTTTTATATATACCGTAGTTGGCGTCAAACAAAAGATACTAACACTCGCAGTTGTTATGATTTATAAAAGGTTAAATCTTCTACGAGGAAAGCCGATTAACTGAAGCGGTTGTTATAGGTTGCACCGTACACCACAATCTTGTTTAAACTGCTTGGCTTGCAAGTTGCGAAACTATGAGAGTAGGTATTATACCTATGTTTTCTTCGTAAACATTTGTGTTTCTTATTTCGATCTCTTTCGAGCATGAGATAAATAAATCATTTTTATCACAAGACAATTCACTTACATAAAAACTTTTATCACACTAAAATAAATAATTACTGTATGAGTGAGATGATGTGGTGCAACATGTACAGTAATTAAATAAACTGATGTAAAAGTGGGCGGGACAACGTTTGAACTGAATGCGTCATAAAATCATTTAAAATTTAGTTACTCTAATAACCCAAATAGCGTCATTGTACGAGTACGTCTTGTTTTAAAACTTAACTCTAGCTAGCCGTGCCAATCCAATCACTCTATTTTGGGTAACATGAACAAGAGACATCAAGTTACTTATATGCAATAAATGATGTATATAACCTGAATACGACGTTCATAAAATTAGCAACTACACGTATAACGATTTGAATAGAATAACGTAAGATTTCTATATTCAAGTATTTCATGATCAATTCATAATCAGATTACGTTGAGTATGTACGCGAAACCTTTCGCTCATTTCAATACAAAATGATAAAAATATAATTGCGGTGGCTCTTTAATTGAATGAAAATGTTAAATCACGATTGGATCGTATAAATACGTATATCGTATAAATAAATATAAATTTGTTCGTTAAGTTGATCTGATGAAGAAAATTAATTCATATTTTATCTTTAAACGTATTTTACTTGAAAATTAACGACAATCAACAAAAAAAATTCGTTTGATAAATTCAAACGAGTTCAAAATAGCAGTAAATATATTCTCTTATACCTTCGGGTATAGAAATTGAAAAGCTTGTTAAGAAAGTGGCAAGGAAAAGACGTTGCAAAAAAATACTTTCACGAAAAGACATTTTGAACACTTCATTGAAAGTCTTAACAAAATAAAAAGCTTACAATAATGTTACAAGTTCCTTTTCCTACTTTTTCTGAGTCTATAAAACCTTTACAGTTGAAAATAAAAACCACACAGAATACAGGCGAGGTATTTTGTGTTTTGTTCGATGAGTGAGTCGTTGCTTGCCCTTCTTATCTTTTTATTTTTATTTTTTCTTGTTTTCTGCGAGTATATAAAAAATGGATGGCAACGATCTGTAACTAATCGGTTTGTTGTTGATCTTATGGTTAGAGGCGGTCAATTAACATTTAGGGAACAGCCTTTACCTCTTTTTAAATAACAAAAGATCTACGAAGGAAAATAAAAATTTTCATTGCTATTTAGAATCCTACC
Organism: Papilio slateri; assembly: GCA_018246275.1. Classification (NCBI taxonomy): domain Eukaryota; kingdom Metazoa; phylum Arthropoda; class Insecta; order Lepidoptera; family Papilionidae; genus Papilio; species Papilio slateri. Next base: position 9,023 of record DWTW01001413.1, read on the forward strand.
ATAACTGGATATATAATTCACAAATATGATATAACAACTTTCACCCTGGTCAGAAGAACATGAAACACTTGCCAAATGTTGTCAGTTAACGTTTCGAATTCGATCATTGTGAGCACACTTGACACGTCTTGGCAATATTTCAAAACCAATGCAGTGTCTACGCTTAAGTACTTCTAAATGAATCTGAGTCATTTCAAATACATTCGATTTTTTACTTTTCATTGTGATTTGAAAGATGTAGACGTTACAATTGTCAATTTCTCTTATGGTATGCCCCTAAATTGCGACCAAAATAGTAGTAGAGCCCCACAGCGTCGAAAGCCGTTACATCGACCGTAATTGTACCATGACCTCATAGTATACTGGGATGATTTAAGTGGGGGGATTTTATCTTTGTTATTTTTACAGGGGAAGTGCCGGTGGCCCAGTCACCTTCCCTCTCAAATATCTTAATTATCTCCCGTTTCTTATCTATCCCCTCTGCCATACATGAAAAAGGTTAAGTATTTATCTTAATAAAGTTTAATTAAGCAATTAAAGAGTATACGTTTCGTCTACGTGCTGGGCTTCTACAACTTACGTCACTACGTAGATTAATGAGCTCCAGCCGTCGGCGCAATCCGTTAACATTACCTCGGCACGTTTTGTACAAGCCGCTGTACTATTCAATAAGGAAAGTTTTTACTTTATAACCTATGTAGGATAGAAGGTGACAAACGAGTAAGTCGTTCACCTGATATTAACTACGGCTATATAGCTATACTAATATAATAAAGCGAAAGGGTTAATTTTTTTGAACACGCTAATTTTATGTTCTACAATTCGGATTTGAAAAATTCTTTTTAAATTTAACAATAAAATATTATTAAATGCTTTAAGCTATTTAACAGCAATCTACGACTCTTAGGAGCCAAGTAAATGTAAAAGTCCGCTAAGCGAGGAAGAGATAGTTCTATATTTATTGCAATCGTCATAGCGCGGTCGAGCGATGTTATTCATAGCAGTGAGTGGATGGAATGTGTCGAGAGATACGCAAGAGGGCGCTATACTTAATTATAAATTGTCTTTTGTTGTACACACTTACGATGAGATGCAACGGTCGAAATGCATCTCTCCCTTTCGGCAATTAAGTTAATATATACTATTTATATTAAACGGCAAATGGCGGTTAAACCCGTGCGGAACAGCTGGTAGTCATAAATCTTCCACGATGCCCGACCACTGGACGTTCACTGTGAGACATAGGCCTTCCCCTAAGGATCGAACAAAGATCGGTTCCTTGCCGCCCTCATCCATTGCTACCAATCAATCATTGGTCCATTTTATTGCAAGCCTATAGTGTGGGGTAAGAAAGTATAAAAAAAAATCAATTTAATAAGTCACCTCACGATCGCAAATGCACATCTGTTGCTACAAAATAAGACTTTTTATTTTTTTTATAGAACCTTGTATTAAAAACAAAGAAGTATTAAGAACAAAGGGGTTTAAAGAAACAATATTTTAAACGTTACTTTTAGAAGAACATTACTTCTAAGCAAGCCATAACTCTCTGCATAAGACAATAAGTTCGCCTACATTGTATTGAATCTGCAATGTATTCTTGCTTGCACTTGGGTCAAGTTCAAATACGAGTGGGCTCCGCCCTCAATAAACAACGACCAAAATATTGCGCAAATTGCGACTGTAATGATGGCTATCTTATGTAATTCAATTAAACTTCTGCCATAAAATATTTAATCATATACCAAATATAAAACACTAGCAACCTGCCTCCTCATCGCTCGGGTAGATAGATAGCCAAGGTTACTCGATGATAAAATAACTTTCTACTGGTGAATGATTTTTTTTTAAATCGGTTCGGTGATTTTTGAGTTAATCGGGAACAAACAAAAAATCAAGTCTTTTCTTTATACTATTAGTATAGATGACCATATCTAAAAATATCATTTACCGTAAGATAATTTAATGTATGAGAATTTAAGGTCTCGGGTAATGGTTTAATAATTAGCATCTGCAAGTCGAAGAGAATATAAAAAATAAATATTTTCATCGCATCAAGAACGTTTGATGAATTATTGTGACGTGACTATTGCAATAGTTATTTGTGGTCAAGCAATGACTCGTCACCTTACAACGTTTGCGTTTCTTGGATTGTTTGTGTGTTTTATGTTAATAACTCAAGGAAATACGAGTCTTCTCTGTTTTAACATGTAATATTAAATTCAAAACGTTATTAAAATAATTAAGCTTACCAATGAAGTTCTTTCTTCATTGGTAAGCTTAATTATTTTACAGTAACAAGATAAAATTATTTTTTAAACGCCAATAAACCCAACTAACTAATAATAAAATTCATCTATTGCTTAACTGTGTACAATGGTAAAGTTATTAAATACATTGTAAGTATAAAAGTATCATCATCGGGCGTGCAAAATGATAGGAGCTAGGTGAAAAATTTAATGTGAACAACTTAAAGTTTCAAATCAAAATAACAATACAAACTTAGAGCCATAAGCCATAAGCCACAAGCTTAATCTATGTGTAACGTCCTGCCGCACGTAATAGAATTATGTAGTGTAATTGATGGTATTGGAAGATACCCGAATAAATCAGTCCGTTGCCCACACCTGCGTTTGATTGACATAACGCTATGTATTATTTAATTTAGGTGCTGAAATTAAAAAATCTTCAATGGAATAAAACGAACGTTCCAACAACCAGTTCTTCAGCTTAAATTTAAAGATTTTCCCATTCAGAGCCTTTATATTAATCGATAAATGGTTGAGTACTCTTATTGCGGTGACATACGGACTTTATATTACTAGTACCCCTACGAACTTCCGAGAAAGAATACGAATCGAATCACAGCTCACTCTTCAAAATTGGTCAAGCCAAGGTTACATGAGGTCACAATGGAACGGGGACATACGTACACCGCGAAAAACATTTCCCTCCTGTCAGTCGGCCAAAAAATATGTTGAATATAAGTATAATTATGTTGAAAAATAGTTTTTAATTATAAAGTGTATTTTTTTTTAATTCTAGTCATGATTCGTTGTAACTCTACGCTAGGTTTGCTGTTTCGCCAAATTTCGGTAAAGGGGCACCCAAATCTAACGTAACCATATAATTTTATTAAAAAAATATATTTCATCAAAAATATTCTAAGACTTTGGCGTTCTAAAATGAAGTTTTTCACGTTGTACGTTAAAAACTATCGTAAAAGTTTCAGCAAAGAATTTTTTTATAACTAGGCTGTAAAACCGTCACGGTTATCTACGCCTATAAAAAGGAAAAAAGTATGTTTAAACGTAGCGACATAGCAGGAAAAGTTAGCCGTAGCGATATAATGATAGCGACAGCATAATTTATACGATGCAATAAAGATGCATTTTAATGTACGACGAATGCATTTTGTATAACGTTACTTTTGGAATTTGCTTCCTGATGCAGCATTTATTTAGAATGTAATTTTATTCAACACATAAACTTGCTAAAAGAAATATTTAGTATAAGAAAATATTGATGATAACGATTCGTAGCAAGTAAGCGTAGTAAGCAACAGTCAAACATTTCGTAATATACAAAATGAATAATACTCTTCCTGCCTCTATTACAATTAATAATTTATGTATATATGTTAAAAATATAGACTATTTAAAAC
>DWTW01001414.1:0-12684 GCA_018246275.1 Papilio slateri
AGGTAATTTTCTTTGCAAAAACTTGATGAAATCGACACCGAATCTTCGGTCGGTCACTAATTATATATGTGGTTACAGCGTCTAGCGTCAAGTTACTGTTGTTGTTAAACTTTCTTAACTTTTACACCTATACTCTAACACTATATCTTCACACTTATATCACTTCTACCATTTCAAATACATTATAAATACAGGCTTTGTGTGTGGTTATTTCACAAAATCCGCTTGAAGGGCTTTTTTTCGCACTGTTATGTATGAAACTAACAAAGGCACCGTTTCTGTGCGTGATCGGGTTTGAACTTGACATCATATCGACTTAAAAAGGACATGCCTTTGATACTTTAACATTGTTATTTTAATTATTAAATAATTATTTAATAAGATTATAGTGAGAACTTGGATGCTAAAAGTATTATTAAATATTTGAGGCAACATTTTATCCATGGCTCTTGTCACTTCTCTTGTCATCTTATCACTGTATCCAGATCTTCATATGATATATAAATAGTATGAAATAATGGAAGGCGGGAAGGGGAAATGAATGCCTCCGTGTGCAATAATGGAAATTTCTGCGTAATAGGGGGCAAATAGGTAAGTCACTGTCGTTGTCAAAAATTCCCTTTGACCTCCCACTACTAAACAGGTTGAAATTAAGAACTTTACTACAGTAAGCAAGATGAAAGAATCAGGGTTGAGAATCTCTTAATAGACAAAGGCATGTCCGGTAGTTAAGTCGAGACGACAATAACCACAGACATAGCGCGAGGTACGCACAAGCGGGCTGCAGTACTAACGCAGTGTGTGTCGCGGCGCGCGCAGCCCCCGCCTCCCCATCGCCACCACCACCGCCACCACCACGGCGACCGATGGCGCGCGCCACACACCACCACCGACATCTTTCAGACCGAGCCCGTCACCGAACACGCGCCGGACAAACAACCCCCGCCCCAACCGCCCCCCCTCCTTCAACCTACCCACGAACCGACCCAAACCGAGCCCCCCACCACCGCAGCTACCGCCACAGAAGAAACCATACCCGAGTTCGTCTCTACTAATACGTACACAACCGAGGTTTGTCGTAACCCGCTCTCGTGCTTTGTGTTGATTGTTGCATGGTTGTTGTCGTTTGTTGTTTCTAACATGTTTTTGTTGTGTCTCTTCCTTCGTATTTCACTTTCTCTTTCTTCGTATCTATGATGTATAAAACTTCTCTTCTACGTCGTTATGCCTCTTAAGGACATCAAATATTACGTAACATTACAGTCTTTACGTTTAGCAACATTATTTCGACAATTATTTTTAATAAACGTATTTTCTTTCATAATTTTGTTATCAATGTAGTCTATAATATTATTATTTGATCTTAAATTTTACCTATGTTTAATTGTAGAAAACTTGTAATTATTATGATCTTTGTTTGTATTACTAGAATAGATTAAAGCATGAATATTTGGTGAAAATTGTACTGTTCGTCAACAAATCATCGTTTTTGAATAACATTACTACAGCACGAAGTCTGCCATACGTATTTATATCGAAAGAAATGTTTTTACCTAAAGCATGCTAGTTGGAGCTTTTTACTTTGCATACATACATATATAAACGTATTTTATATCTTTTATCTAGGCAGTGAAGATCACACCATATACGGAGTCGGTGTCGGAATCGAGCGAAGTAAATAGAGTGTTGGAGTCGGGGGTCGTGGAAGCTCGTAAATTCCTTCACTCGCCCGTCATCATATCACCGGAAGACGCGTCAACGACCACCGAACCGGAAATGGTACGTATACGTTGCACTGTTCACGGTCAAACCTCAAGTCACGTTTGTATGTACAACACTAACATCTTGTGTGGAAGTGGACTTACGGGGTAGCGTAGTAAACTACCTAATGTCACGCATTGTAATTTGTAAATACATTTTCTAACTTACCGATGTACGTAAAGACAACGTTAACATTTTTATATGGTGAATATTTAATTTATTATTTCGTGCATACATTTCCTAGAATTTTTTTGGTATATCACAATATTTTCTAATAATAATTTTACTGTCATCAACAAATCACAAAAATAAATTTAGGCCTTGAATTAACGATTCCACGTTTAAGAGTTTACAAATTGAATCCATTTTATACGTACTTGATATTTTTACAAAAAAATCGTCAAATATTTATAAACAGCAATAGACAGAAACACTCAGAAGTGAAGAATTGGAGCATAGTTAATCTAAATAAATGATTTTTCAAAAGAGTACAAAAACAAAATACGCTATAATAAAGCTAACGAGCTGCATTACAGTAATGTAATTCAAAGCGTCAAAACATACTATTATATCTTTTTTGGACTAAAGTAAGAGGTGGTAGAGAAACCAGTTGGAAGTTACAGACCCAACGCGTTTCAGTAGTGCGCAAAAAATGCGCAGTCTTTCGCGCAAAGTTTCAAATACTAACAAAATTGGTTGTCTTGACGTATCATCGATCACGTCACGTTGTGTGAGCGTCCGCATGGCACTTTCAGCAAACTGTAATAATCCGAGCGTCCAACGAACTGCCGCCGGTGTCGTCCGAACCGCCGACCACACCGTTTCCTTCGCCTTCACCGCCCGACACCGCGCCGACGGAGACCACCACGCCGACAACTGCTCCCACCACGGAGTCTACGACTACATCCACCACTACCACTACGACTACTACGACCACGCCGGCGCCCACTTCGACCCCGACGCCGCCCACTACCACGCCCAGTACCACGCCCGTGATACCTTCGACTCCGCCCACGACCACGCCCGTTCCAGAAACGACCATACAGGAGGTTACGAAACAGGTTAAATTTTTTAAAACACAAAATTTACATACAGTTTTTTTTAATCGAGGACAATTCTTTGTAAGTATACAATTTGCAAATACTATAACACAGTGTGTATCACTATTATTTAGTTAGAATGGGTTTTATAAGGTGTTTATACATTGGGTGATAATTTCATATCATAATCTAACATTTCTAATAAAACGTCAATAATAAAAATATGTAAAAATAATTAAACGTAAAAACCCAATACCTAGATCCCTGCATTAACATTGGGAATAAGAGAACTTGTATATAAAAATTATTGATGCGTCCGTTGCGTTAGACTCATCGGAGACAATATCCGCAAGTATCAGAAGATTAAAAGATCTATGAAGTCTGTACGTCTGTACTCAACTGGTATATTATACCTTTATACTCTGGCTGACCATAAGTTATTTTACGAGGGGGGGGATATACGCTATGTTCTCGAAATATACAGCGCGTCTCTGAAGCCCTGCACCCTGTAAAATTTCAAATTTCCCCAGATATATAAAGTAAGTAGTACGTACTTAATGTGTTATTTATAAATGCGGTTCTATAAAAACAAGGGGGTCATTTATATATAAAATGTACATTATACCCGTACAAAACATATTATATTTAGTTATAAAAATGGAAAATTTTGCATTTGCGCGACTTAGTCCACACAGTTACTATGCAGACAATTTAATATATTAGCTTTCATAAATCTTATTTACAGAATGTTGGCATACTGCGAGGTATTCGGATTTATTTTTATCAAATAAAACCATTCTTCTCGGATGTCGTAATATCAAATATTCATCCAGAAAATAGGTACTGTGTCCCTCTAAGGTCTACTGCGGTCACCACTGCTTTTGTACACAACTAAGTTCAGCAATGGATTTCTGGACTGATGATTGGACGAGGTCATATAGTAAATGTTTGTTTTCATGATCATCGCGTAATAGTTATGAAGATAATTTATATCCCAAAAATGACGTAACGACTGTCGCAGCTGCATGTTTATTAACTTCCAAAGATTCAATTATAAAACTGTAAGAAAATGTTCGTACGTCACAAACAGGACATACCGCTATCGTCTGAGCGGAGTAGCACGATAATTGGGCGCACGACCGAGACGGTCACCTTCCCCATGCCGGCCAACCAGCCGCCTACTCTCCGGTACCACATGAAGAAGCTCGCCATCACCGCTGGGAAAGCTTTCAGGTGCGTTCGCGTATTGACATTATTTCATTTCATTTTCGTTCGACACAATATTCTTGTAATATTGTAATATCCCGAAGATTTTATCACTTATAGAAATTAGTATCTTTTAGAGATACGACATGGCAACGTCACCAGCTACGTATCCAAACAATTAAATATTGAAGTGTATGGTAGATAACTTACTTGGCCATGGTGTGGTGACGCTGCCACTGGAATGTACTCCTAAAATTCAACTTGCAGCTTGTCTCACTCACTTACTCGCCAACCGGCCGCCAGAGTTTTCGTGATATTGTCGTAAATGAACTCACTGGTGAGACGCCATGGCCACTACATGGTAACAGTCGGATGCCAGAGATGCTTGGTTTACAGCTACTAAGCCCCACCGCCGCGACAAGGCGGGAACCCGGCGGTCGGAAGGGCATAAAATTACCCTATATCTATTATATTTATAAGACCATGCCAAAGTTCTGCTAAACGCGTGTCATAAGTCTTTCATGTTGGCGTTTCAGGTACATCATTCCAGCCGACCTGTTCACGGATCCAGAGGAGGGCACCAACCTCACGTTCACCATGTACGACGCGGAGAATGTGCCTCTCAGCAAGAACTCCTGGATACAGTTCATCCCCTCCAAGCGAGAAGTCTATGGATTGTAAGTGTATTCTTCTATATTTGTATGAAATTGACACGATATCCGTAATAAGTTTGCAGATACATTACAGATCACTTTTGATTCCTATTGTACGGGTAACTTTAAAAAAATGACATGTACAAAAGACGAGACGACGCGTACAAACGACGTGACACGTAATACAACAATAATGTTCTGTATAAAATGTTCTTAAACCTACTTCATTATTACCATGATTTAACTAAATTATTAAATTTATATATGTCGGGGGTAGTTATAATGTCTCTACAGAATAAAGTTTAACAGCGTCTAAAACTCACGTTAGTCGCCTTACCCTCTAAGGATAAAACAGTCTATCAGAACTGTTTTACCCCTATTTAGTTATACAATCAGGATTAGTGAATATGTCATCAAAATAAATTGTCCACAAAAACTTAACAGTTAACAACATCCTTTCAGACCTTTAGAATCGCACGTATCCCGATGGAACTTCGTAGTGGAAGCTCAGGACAGCGAGGGTCTGGTCGCACGGGGTCCGCTGGACATTACTGTGCAACAGCACAAGGGGGGCAGGACCATCAACCACCAGTTCATCATGCAGTTCAAACTGGAGAAGGAGTACACCAACGCTATAGACTGGCAGATAAGGGCGCTCGAAGGCATCGTCAATCTCTTCAGGGACACCGACATGGACCACTTGACTGTCCTGAACGCGACCGTCACTGGTGACCTCTGCGAGTATGTTTGGACCAATGACACCTTGCCCAAGGATCCCTCCTGCCCCATGGATGATATCAATAGGCTTATGAAGGTAAAACAGTATAGTATTAGCTAAGGCTAGTAATATTTTTTTGATTGGGAGATTTGTATCGCAAACGCGCAATTGTTTGTTAGGGCAGTAAAATTGATAAGATTGGGGACGCGCTATTTTGAATTAAAAGCGGCGTGCGGTCTTTGCTTTATAATGTGAAGCAATTAATCTATTCATAAATGTTTTAGATAATGGAATCCGATACGGAGTCGGGTAGTCCGTCGGCGGCACTGGTGCGCGCGATGTCGCCGGAGCTGGGTGCGGTGCACGTGCGCTGGCGGGGCGCAGGGCGCTGCGCGGCGCCGCCCGCCCGCCCGCGCCCGCACGACACCTATCCACCAGTCACACGCAACCAGGTCGACCATCTCACCGCCACCGTGGGACATCTGCTCATCTATAAAGTGCCAGAGGTCAGTCGCATACGTTTTTTTTTAATGTTGAAAGGTCTTATTTGTTGCCTTTACTGGGTTAACAGAAGTGGAAACAACTGTCCACGTTTAACTAATATATATGCGTAGATGCTTGTATGTTTTATAATAGAAGGTGGCAAACGAGCCAGCGGTTCACTCGATATCAAGTGAACGCTACCCATAGATATCTGCCACAGGCTAATGAGTTTCAGATGCGTTGCCGACCTTTTAATGGACAGAAAAGAGGATAAACATAAAAAGGATCCCTTTTCCTGTCCATTCCCTCCCCCGTCAAATCCTCTTCCCCTTAAAGGACTAGGATTAGGCCTCCAGCACCTCACTTATCGGACGAAACGCAGAAATATTTCTACTTTACGCCTGAAATCGTGGTATTTCACCGGTCGAGTCGGCCTATTCGTGCAATAGATGTTGTTGCAGGCTCTACCACTTTTAATTGTATGTAGAAGAAGCGAAAGAGGTAAGCCAAGATTTCGCCAAATGGAAATCCGTAATCTCTGCCGTTCTCTGCCAAGAATTACCCGTCTGGGTTACGGGCGTGAGAGCATATTGATTATATTTAATCCACGTTCCACTAAGAGATATGGCAGCCTAAAGAGGAGCCGAACAGTTCCACAAAAATAACTATATAGATAGCAACATTTATACGGATTAGAAACATTCGCGTCTACAGGAAGAATGTAGGAAGAATAAATAAATATCTTAGAGTATACTAACTGAGGCTTCTCCCACAGGACACGTTCTTCGACCCCGAGGACGGCGGCACGCGAAACCTGGCGCTGTCGCTTCGGCGCAGCGACCGCGCCGAGCTGCCCGCCGCGCACTGGCTGCAGTTCGACCCGCGCAACCAGGAGTTCTACGGCCTGCCGACGGCCGCCGACGAGGGCACCATGCACTATCAGCTCGTGAGTCGTCTCCACGGACTAACTTTTTTCCTCATTATATACAAAAGATTGTTTGTTAGCACTAAATCAGGTGGTTTTCACTAGATAAACAACGATCTTGAATCTATGTATAGTTTTTAAAATCAAACACTGTTGTGTGTTGCTGATTCGATTTGTTGTAAATGTGCTTAGATTAAATATTAAACAATCAAATTAATCGATTTATATATGATTTGGCAGATCGCGGAGGACTCGAGCAAGAAGAGCGCGTACGATAGCTTGATAGTGGAGGTGGTGAAGGCACCCACCATCCGGCCGACGGTGGAGTTCCACATGACGCTCGACCACCCGTACAGCGGCCTGGCGGGCAGCGCGCGCAGCAAGCGTAGGCTGATAGAGAGGCTCGCCGCGCTCTTCGAACAGAACCACACCGACAACATCCGCGTACTGAGCATCACTGACAACCCCACCACTATCGTATGGTAAGTTCAAAACTATCACTGCCAACACTAGATGTAGAAATTGTATGAAAGGGAAAATACCACACCCTCACTGTTTTCTTTAATTGACAAAGTTCACCTCATTCGATATGAGCGTGAGCGTTACGAAACTTATTTTTAAATTTTCTCAGGAATAGTGCGTTTCCTTTCAATTGGAGTAGTGTTGGGAGAGAGCGGGAAAATCTCCCCTCCCCCAAAATCAGCTATCAAGATGTTAAAGTCTACTCTCTCTTCCATCTGAATGTGCCGGCGTCATTACCGGACGGAAACACTTGATCTAAAAAAATATTTCGAATTGAGGTAAATTTCAGTATACCTTCTTTACGTAATACGTAATTATATCTTATATACTTATAGGTATAACACCAGTTTGCCGATGGACAGGTGTCCAAAGAAAGAAATCGAAGAGCTAAGGAAAATGATCATAGTCGACGAGAGAGGATCGAACGGCGGCAACCTCAGGGAGAGAGTCGACACTATCTTCGACAAGGATTTCAACGTTATGTCGATTCGACTAATATCTCAAGGCCTCTGTGCGGAGCAGAATACTAAGATGGCCAAGGGCGGCCTGGGGCCAATTAATGCCGGTACCAACCTTCAAAACAGCAAAGCGAGTAACGCGGCCGATCCGGAGTACTCCGACTATTTGGTAACGTTCGTAATCCCGGCGGTGGTGATTGTCTGCATGATCCTAGTGGCCGGCGTCATCGCCTGCGTGCTCTACAAGCGACGACGCACTGGTGAGCATATTTTCATGTTAAGTTCGTTTAATTGAGAGATGTGACTGTGGCTTGAGTTACAACGTCTGGACAAGGTTTTGATAAAGGTGCATTTCTTAACTTCGGTTGTTAGATAACTTATAAAATGTGTTTGTGTACCTATGTACACGCATTAGAAGTTATACTTCTTTGGCGAAACAAGATAAAAATCTTTTCAAAAATTTTATCTTTCGCCTTATTCTACGTTTGAAGAAAAAACGACACTAACGATAGAAAAAAGGTATTTAATACATTGAAAGTTTTATTATAACGCATTGTCTATTTAAATAAAGTTTATTTAAATATAACAAATAAATAAATATCGTGAATACAGTTGTCAGTTCTCACGCAAACATACGTTAACTAAAACGTCAACTAAAATGTTGACTGTGGCTAACTTCAGGGTGTCGGTTTTTCGTGACGGTGTGCGCGCGAATCGTAAAAATTTTCTCACATCATTGTTTCCTAACGCGCCAAAAGAAGTATAACTTCAAAAAATTATAAACACTGAGCAGGGAAATTAAATCGCAAGTGGTATGATAGACGAATGCATAATAGAGAACCAAATAATGGTGACTAAAGAACTTATGCGTAGATTTATGGATTCGGAAGTGACCACGAGAGTTTTTTTTACAACAAAATATCGAAATACTTGTAAGATTTTTTTCTATTACTATGTTCCATATATTGTTTCTGGTTTTATTGACGAATCTAATTAACACTAGGCGGAGCGCTCGCCTGAGACAAAATTAGAGGTGATTTTTATTTGTCATTTAATTGTAGAGCACATTTAGAACACAAATTATAGCTTCGCAGTTCTTTTTAATTATAAAACACGCCTCTTAGTTCCAGATTTTTCGATTTCTAAACGTTTTACAATAAAACAAAATTATTCAATATTATCACCGTTGTTTTCATTCTGCAAAACAAGCTAATAGGTGTTCGTAGGTACTACTGTGTTTTGTATTCTAGACATTTGTCATTATAATTGTTTTTGCATATACTTGTGCGTGTGTGTGTGTTGTAAATACACGACGATATCCGTGCGTCCACACCTACACAAACTGCAAAATAATCATACGTAGATCATAAAATTATTAAAAAAATACTATAGCCGAGTGGTGGGTTTGGTGACCTGCCTTTAAGGCCCCAGATCCAATCCTAGATCAAACTAGAGGTCGAATCATAGACTGCATATCAAATGTTTAAAATTCGCGCTATTTCTTAACGGTTATTACAGTGTGGTGTGCGCTAAAGCATTGTTGTGCTGTCCGCCAACATCTACGATAAACTATCAATTTGTAATTGGAGCTTTCAGTCATTATTCTGTTTCTATGAGAATTCTATAACAATAATACTGAAGTCCCAATGGTCACGTCTTACTAACAAAATATCAGGTCTTACTACTTAAAGTAAAGTAGGTAATATATAGAAAGTATGATTGCGTTTATCTCTCATCATATCCCGTGCAAATCTTACCGCCATTTAGTCCGGGCCCCAGCAACAATACTAGTTTGACCTTTATATTGTATATGCCAGTGATATTTATTGTGTATTACAGGTAAAATGAGCGTGGGCGACGAAGAAGAACGACAAGCGTTCCGCTCGAAAGGCATCCCGGTGATCTTCCAGGATGAATTGGAGGAGAGGGGGGACACCGAGCCCGTCCACAAGAGCCCCGTCATCATGCGTGAAGAGAAGCCGCCCCTGCTGCCACCCGCGCCTGACTACCGCGCGGGGGAGGACGCGCCCTACCGCCCGCCGCCGCCATTCGCCGCCTCGCGCACGCCCCCAAGACCCAAGGCAACGCCCACGTACAGGAAACCGCCGCCGTACGTCCCGCCTTAAGAAACTGCCACACTTACCTCTTAAATCCAACGACCGCGTTTCCCAAATGTTGCTTAAAACACTGCTAACGTGAAACGGGTCTACGAAATTTATTTTTTTATGTTCGCTTCTTTAACTACGGAAACAGCTTAACTAGTCGATGCAATTCAGCTATTTCGATCGTAATTAATCTATTTGGACCCGCTATCAAATGGGTCCAAGCTTGCTCTGATGAAACAGCGGTTAAACGACTTATTTCTGCCTTCAGTATGGGTAGTGCGGTCGTTTTAGCTACTTTTTTTAATATTTATCTGTACACTTTTTATTTAGTCGACATCGAATTCGACATCTGTTTATGTAAAATTTGTAAAAGCTATGAATGCATTTATTAAATAATGAATTAAGCGAAACCTCATATCGTGAAGGAAGGAATTGTGCACAATATTGTGACTACGAATTTCTTGTACAACGTAAGGTGTGTGTCGCGATGTACTTGTGTAATACCTAGGTTTACAGCGCTGTTACTGCCGACTTAACTATACTATAATGTAAGAACTGAAACTTCACAATGAAATATAATTATACTTGTTGTTGTGGAAGTAGACGTGTTATATAATATATTAGCAGCCAGGAGTCCGACAGACGCACGGACCGTTTCAATATATAACAACATATGTCGTTTTATATCGATAGACCCTTACCAATGAACAAAGTTTGATATTTTTTTGTAAATGTCGTTTTATAATCAAATTGAATAACACTTGCACGCAAGTTCTATCTATGGAATAATTATTCTGCTGCAAATTATAAAGTTTTAACAATAAATAACAAATAAATCGAATACAAATATGCAAAATATTAAAAATACTCTACATCATTCACGGCGTCGTGAACAGAGCTATTCTTACCGTGAGTTGACACCGCCCAAAACATTCACCAAAAACATGTTGTCATCTCTGTTTTTTTTATAGAGAAGGAGAGAGATAACAACATGTGATGTTTTTTAGCAGTGAAAACTCAGGGTAGTGATGTCTACGTCTCGTCACTGCATACAATTAAATTATAATAATATTGAATGTTATTTCCAGTAATTTCAGAAATAATTAGTCATAAACATGATGTTTAAACCATTTGTTTATATTTCTATTTTGATGATAAATTTGACCGATTGTAAGGGCCGATCTATATAAAAAACACATATTTTGTATCTATATGGCAACCCTCGCCGTTCGCGCAGCGCGCGGGCCACGTGACAGTAACTAGTGTTGGCTAATTGTGCCATTGTTTGAAGACATTGTTATGTACTGATGTTATTTAAAAAATTAAAACATATCGAAAAGTGTAACGTGTTAGCCTTTAGCGTAGCTCTTCCATTATATATCTACATAAGTAGTGCGTGTCTGTACGTGGACGTATTTCACGGGGGGAGTGGTTTTGTATGGAAGTGCGCACACTTGCGTAATGTTTGGCCGCTTTCACGCTATATAAAATGCTTGGGTTATGTGAACATCCTGTGTGTACGTTACATTTGCGTGAACACTGGTTAGAATTAGGTATACAAAGTTATCAAAAAATCGATACAAATTATCGATATTTATATCGACTTCATTTAATCGATATTGTCAATTGTTTTCGTGTCAATAAAATACAATTATTTATTTAAAGGTCACATTACCTTACCATGTAGACAGGAAATCGGCATTTCATGTATTTTTAAACGATTATTATTGTAAACAAAATGTGTTTTAATTGATATGAATTTCGATACTTTTGTGTCAATATGCTTTCGATACATCGCAACCCTAATTACAATGATCGTTGTATTGTATATATACAACTGACTCTTAGTTTTAGACTACGTATAGATAATTTTTAAGAACGAAGTATCATTTTGTACTTGTCCTAACTATTACCATAGGCTTAAGGATTAACAGATCGTGTTAGTTATAGGAACATATGAACGAAACGAGCTATATACGATAGTGGAACATTTCATTTGGATGTATTTTTTTTCTATTCTATACTCATTTAGAAATTTTGCATTTATAGATATTTTAGAGTTATGCAGACTATACAATTTTATAGGACAGCTATTTTTTTTTGTTTGATTTTTTTTATTTCTTTTTAGCAAATAGTTGTACTTAACGATGTCCACACGGAACCGAACCATTTTTTTTATGATTATCATTTAATAGACTTACCATTGGCAGCAATTTCTTTATTCACCATTAAGTATAACGCACATAATTTATGTAATTAATGAGTTTTCTAATTTAATAAAATGATCTAGTGAAATTGTAGTTTTATTTTATTATAAACTTGTAAGACTATATTTTAATAAGATTTTTTTAACTAATAATGGTGTGTTCTCATTAAATCAGAATTTATTATTATGTATCATATGACGACGAGACTTGCCGTTACGTTTTGGACGTTTCAGAGGCGCAGAGTCAAAAATGAATGATATTTGTTTTACACACCGACATTTACTCCCGCCGGCTTTAGCAGTAGGTTCGTCTTTTCTCGACGACGATCGATGTTCCAGGAGTGACTTATAATCATGTGTATTTTGAGCTTTACGTATTTTATACAAAAATACATTTATCTCTAAGGAGGGAATGAGCAAAGATTTGCGGTCAAAGTGGTGCGTTAAATGAAAACAAAACAGGACGAAAATATTTACCAAGAAACGAGAAAAATATATTTTACGTCATCTTTATTGTTCGCAAAGAGCTGATCTACAACAAATTAGTAGTTTCACTACAATAATTCAATAGTCGTTTACAATTAACAATCGATAGCTAATATAAAGA